>NIJG01000048.1:355030-392558 GCA_002201625.1 Euglossa dilemma | reverse complement strand
CATTATATATAATATACGTATATCGTATAATATATATTATATATACATATATATATACAAAATTGTCATTATATTATATATTATGCTTTATCACACATATTACAAAGGAGGTGAAGAATCGTACCTAACATATCGTTTGTTATCCTTGTTCTCTTAGTCGTTACTTTTTTCTTTTACGGGCGATTTCAAACAATAACTTTGTTGCGAATATAGCTTATCATTATCATTATCATTTTCATTATTATTATTATTATTGTTATCGTTATTATTACCATCATCGTTATTATTAATATTAATATTAATAATATTGTTGTTGTTATTATTATTATTAATTATCATTATTATTATTATTATTATTATTATCATTATCAATCGTTATCGTTATTTTTGCTTGAAATTGTTAGCGCGCCAGATTGGCAGATGCGTTTGACGTGTATACAGGTGCGCACGTTGGTAGGTATAAAGTTGGGCTATGGGCGACTAGAGAGTGGCCGCGATCCCGCTTCCGGAATTTTTCCCGACTAGCGGGGGCAATCGATATTCCTCGTCTCACGCGTATATCCTTCTAAGCCGATCCAACTGCCGAGCGATATGTTCGCTCGAAGCCAATTGCCCGTTCGATACGCGCGATAGATCGATAATTTTTCCTAGATCCACCTTTCGACCGCGATTCGACCGCGATCCGAACGGCGTTCTCCCGAACCGCTTCGCCGAGAACGGTTTCCATTCTGGCGGTTTTCCCTACCAGTCGCGGAATCTACGTATTCGTAAAATAAGATTCTTTAATTCGTCTAAACTTGGAGTCCACGCGGATCGATCCTCGTCGTCGTGGTTCCTTTCCCATGTGTCCATGAATTCGCGAGGCGAACGCGTTCGATATCACCGACCCCCTGCAGGCACGGAAACTACGAAACTTCCGGTTCTTCCTATATCCAATGCGGTTCTTTTATACCGCGCGTTTCGCGCCACCGTCCACGCGAATGTCTTTTTACGCGGAGGTACACGAGTGTTTCGCGCGAACCTACGGCGATGCCAAAAAACATTCAGCTAAACGTCCATATACAAAGAAAAGCGACTATAGTTTCGCGTACGGAGAACACGCACGTACTTACGTTTCACGTGTCTTTCTATTATATATCGGAGACTCTGTGTGTGTCGTGTGTGTGTACGCGTGGATGTGTTACGCGCGTGGGTAGGATCCGTGCCAGAACGGGGAACGTAAAAGACGTTTGAGAAGAATTCGTTTAATCGGAGTGGCGCGATAGTTCTGGCGCGGATTACCGGATGTCGTTTCGGGCGTCCGTCGCGCGCACCAGCAGAATTTCCTACGAGTGTGTGTGTGTGTTTCTGTTTGTGTGTGTAGTGTACGCGAGTGTATCGATAGAAGGAGACGTGCCGCGATTCACAAACGCGGAACGTCGCGCATTCGTCAACGATTAGAAAAATTTGTCTAGAAAAATCTCGATCTCGATTCTCGCCCAAATACTCGCTTCGCGCCCGAGTATCCGAACAATACTACTTTCTATATAATATATATTAATATATATATCATATGTATATCAATATATATATATACTTTTTTTTTTATTATCAATTGATTTAGGTAAATTGGTACCTAGATAAGTTTCACTACGATTATATCGATCGATTAGTGGGGAGAACGTGTCCGTGCACGAACGAGATCGTGTGTCCGAGTGTTGGTCTCGTATTCGCGTGTCGGTGTGTACGAGCTCGTACGCCAAACCCCTTCGAACGCGTATCGTTTCGTGCTCGTTTACGGGATGCAAATTTTCACCTAATATATGAACCGCGGTTGCCTCGAACTGCGTCGTCGTCCTCGCGAATAACCATTTTCCCGTTTCTTCGAAGCCGTCGCTCCGATCTCTCCACCCGACTTTTCCTCCCCCTTTCGATTCTTCGCTTAACCGCCTTCCACCGGAAGGAAAATAAAGCGGCCCGAGTCGGGGGCCAACGAATCGTCGGGTAAACGTTTCATCATCGAAGCAACGGGAAAATCGTCTCGATGCACCGCGCCATATATGCACGCATATACGTTGCGTCCGGGTATATGCGTTAATAAATTTATCCGTGAGATAGCGACGCTGCCGAGGCGCGCGAATCGCAGCGGTTCCTTTCCTAATCGCGTTTCGCCGCGTTTCGTCGCACCTCGTCCACGCGAGAACGGTGTCGAGCGTCGAAAAATTACGCTAACTAACTCTTTCTCCCCTTTCTCCCCTTTCGCTCGTCTCGCGTCCTTCCCGACCTTTCGTTCGCGCGCGCAAAGCGGCTATGCTTTTCGTCCTTCCATTTCCGCTCGCGAGAGCATCCGATGAAAATCCTCGCGAACGAAAGGACCGATCTTTCTCTCGCTCTCGCTCTTTTTCTCTCTCTCTCTCTACACCTTCTCGTCTCCTCACCACGTGCACACGCGTGTACAAGCAATCGATCTTTCACCCTCCAGCTTTACTCTCTCCTTTCCACGTCTCTCCACGTCCCATAGTTCCCCTACGATAATTCTCACACACTCTCTCTCTCTCTCTCTCTCTCTCTCTCTCTCTCTCTCGCCTCTGGTTTTTTCGCTCTGTTCTCTCACGCGGATATCTCGTACCTCGTGCGGATCCTAGACGTCACCTAATCTATGGCGACATGTATATACAAAAAGAGTACCAAAAAAATAAATATATATGTAAATATATATATGTATATATAGATGTGGAAATTACTTTTGTTTATTTATTCCTCGTTACTAAACGTACGCAAGGTACGTGTATCGGTTAAACCACGATCATTTTTTACCGATTCGTTCTCGGATGACTAAATTTATGGTGTCGTAAGTATGCGTGTACGTGTGTATGTGTAGTATACCTGTGTACATTTGTGTCGTGTATTTTTTTACGAATGCGTGACACGCGAAAGCGTGTCGTTAAAGATACTCGTCGTGCGAGGTTAATCTACGAGCTTATGGTTTCAACTGACGGTGCTGCTACGTATAAAACGTCCATCTATTAAGCGGAACACATAACGTTGCATACTGATATCCACCAACGCCGTTTCCATCATCGCTGGATCATCGCTCTCCTTCCTCACTCGCTCACTCTCCCTTTCTCTCACTCTCTCTCTTTCTCTCACGCACTCGCACACTCTCTATCTATCTAACTAACTATCTATCTATCTATCTATCTATCTATCTATCTATCCAACCCCGGTGGAATATCCGTTGGAATCTTGACACGGAGCGTTCGTTCCGGTTTACGACTCTACCCGGGAAAGAGGAGCGTCGTTGACGGCAACGACGATTCCGCGATCGGAAACGACGCGTCGGGAATTACCATCGAGAAAGACTCTCTGTTCCTCCTTCGAAGAATAGAATCTATTTAGTAACGCGCCTCCGTCGAGATGAGATTTCATTTGAACTACGTCGATTGCATCATTGCGTTTGATTATATACATCGAGCGAAGAAATTCGTTAGGATTAAGAAAACGTGCATCGCGACAGCCGTTTAACGCGGATCGTATCGGTATCTGCACACCAGGTCTCTACCCGTGCAGTTTCTCTTCTTTTCTTTTCCTGCTTCTTTTTCCCTTTTTCCCCTTTTTTCAAATTCTATCGACTCGGCGTTTCCTTCGAATCTCCTATATATCGGACGTATAAAGAGTAATTTGCTAGGAGCTCGCTCGCCGCGTCTCTTCTCGCGTAGAGAAAATCGAACGCTCGCTGTGGAAGAGAGCGTGGCTGTTCGCGTTTCGCGAGATGCGCTTAATCCGAATATATACTAATCCACTGGAGAGACATTCACCGCTCGTTGCTCGAAAAAGAAACACGGAGGCCTAGGTACGTAGAATGGTTACGTTCCAACCAGGTTCGAGGATGGTATCGCGAATGGCGAATCGCGAGAAATCTCGCTGGCGCTAGCTCACGGTGCAGTTTTTTCCTTCGGCTTCGAGTCACCCGACGCGACCGTTCGTTTTGTACTCTCTTTTTCCTGAAAGCCAGTAGCGGACTGTCTTCTCGCGGTACGATGCGAAATTCCACATCGTATCTTCGTTTTCTTTCCCCTATGATGATTTCGGAAGGGTCGCTCGGTTAAGATTTCAAGTATCGGTCGAGGATCTGGTACGGTTAAACCAACTGGACGCGCGGTCGCGCGCTCGCGCGTCCAGCCAACCGCACTCTCCTTTTTTTCCCACCTCCGTTTCTCTATTCTTTCCCTCTTCTAACCCCGCGCCCCCGCCCCCCTCCCTAGATCTTTCTCTAAATCTCTCCTTTCGTCTCTTTCGCCCTTTCATCCTCCATGTCTCTCGCACACGCAGGCGCGCTCGCGTTTTCTTGCTCCCGCCTTCTAGATCCATTCGGTTCTCTCTCCCTTGCATTCGCTCCTCTGTCACACCCGATGATATATACCTTTGCTACGTATCTCGCACTCGAATAAGTTAATAAGTAAAAAATCGTTCGTTTTATCCAAATATTTTTATCTACGAGCGCGAGTTGCGTTATTCACGCGAAAAACGCATGTATATATGTGTGTCATATATACATATATATGTAGATATATATATACTCTTGCTCATATACGTATATGTATATATATATACGTATGTATATAAAACGCACCTATGTAACATATTCGATAAATTCTTAAAAGCTAAAGACTGTGTGATACAGATAATTACCTAATACACAGCGGTTCGAAGCGTGGATGTTTTTCATTATCTATTCAACGTTCAACGCGAACGGTTCTCATCGTCTCCCGACTTTCCGTCTTCGTACATATATCACTTTTTCGCGTTTATCTACCAGCGCTTGTGTCTCGACCATTTTACTATACTCTTCCTCACTTTTCCCTTTCATCGTTTCATCCTCCCTCCCTTCCTTTCACGCTTTTCTCTCTCTCTCTCTCTCCCTTTCTCTCTCTCTGACTCTCATTCGCGCGCGCACGCATTCACACACGCGCGCGTCTAAGGGCTTTTTCTCTCACAAGCGTTCCATCGTTCGTTTCCACTGCTCTCTCTTTCTCTCTCTCTCTCTCTCCCTTTCTCTCGCTCGCTCTCTCGCAGGCACGCGTTCCATCGTTTCAATCTTAATTCTCGCAGTTTCGCGTCGAATCAGGTACTCGCTATCACCTCTTACCTTTTCGATTCACGTTCACACACGTACGTACGCTCTTTTTGTACACCTTTCGGCCCCGGTTTCAAGCGACAGCCGCATTCTTTCGTCGAGGAGAGGGCAAACTGCTGCTCGACCACGTATACTCGATCGATGCGCGCGGTTCCATTACGATTCTCCCTCGATTCTGCCACAATCGGTTTTCGAGATGGCGCAAAACGATCGACGAAAGGAAGGAACAACTGTCCTGGCGTGGCGCTCCGTTCCTCTCGTTCTCCGATTTTCCTTCTTTGCCTTGACCCGTTCGGTAAGAAAGAACAAGCGATCAAAGGGAGAAATACTAGTAGCAGTAATAATAATAGTAGTAGTAGTAGTAGAAGTAACAGTAGGAGAAGGAGAAAGCAACTAATAACGATGATAGTAGAAGAAGAAGAAGAAGAAAGAGGGAGAAGGAAAAATAGAGAGAGAGAAAAAAGAAAAAAATACGTCTCGAGTTTGATTCTCCGAGGAGAAAACTTTGGTTTGCCGGGCCGATCAACTCGTAAAGAAAGGGATAGGCAATGGCAGGAGAGCGGAGAACGATATTCCTCGCGATAGCGTGCTCACCTCTGCTCGACGCGCGATCGATCGACGAGGAGAATCCGTCGTTCGTCTTCGGCCGACGCGCTGCGAGAAAAGGAACGAGCAAATGGGCAAGGAAAGAAGAGGAACACCTGGAACGAATCTTCCCGCATGACAGTCGATATTCGGAAGAGACGATCCGCGAGCGCGGACCGCGACTGGAGACTCTGGTCGACCGGTTTCCGCGCTTAACACGCTTAACGCATCTAACGTGCTCGATAAAGGCAGAGTCTCGAATCGCGGTCGCTTAAGAATTCGTAACCTACATTGATTTACGCGTATTCGTGCGCGTGCTCGCACGCGCGTGTATACACGCGTTGCACGCAGACTCGCGTATACACGCGTGTATATATCGATATCGATATCGGTATCGATATCGTTGACTAACGCATGCTCCATCTCGGTCGGACCAAAGGGGTTTACGGCGACGGTCCGTTGCCCCTTGTCCTCGACGGCTCTCTCTCTCTCTCTTTCTCTCTTTCTAACGCTTTATCTCTCTCTCTCTCTCTCGCTCTCTTCGCTTCGACTCTTTCGTTTGTTTCCGCGGCACTAGCGCGTAACTCGGGTTCGACGAGCATCGTCGCCGATGAGTTTCCTCCTCCGCCGCTAAACCGTTTCCTCGTGGGCGGTTACCGGTGCGCCGAGTGCCACAAACTCGGAGATCAAAGATCGAAGTGGTCGTCGGTCCGAAAAGGTGACGTCGAAACGTATCGGCTGGTAGTAGCGGTGGAAGTGTAAGTGGTTGTGGTAGTAGCTGTAGAAGTGGTGGTAGTGCTAGTGGTGGTGGTAATGGTAGTGGTAGTGGTAATGGTGGTGGTAGCGACAGTGGTAGTGGTGGTGGTGGTGGTGGTGGTGGTGACGGTGATGGCAATGGCGGTGATGGTGATGGCGATGGTAGTGGTGATGACGATGGCAATGGTGGTGGTGGTGGTGGTGGTGGCCGTGACGGCGACGAAGGCGACTGGTTTGGTCACCGATCGACCGGTAAACACGTCCGAGTAGCAGTGGATAGTAGCAGAGTAAAAGTAACTCGTAGTGGAATAGTAATCGCGACGATTGCGATGGATCGTGGTAATAGTAGTAGCAATAATAGCGATAGCGGTAGAATAGCGATAGTACGGACGATCAGTGAGGATAGTAGCGGTAATAACGGTTTCGGGCTGTGTCTGGAGGCAGGATGAAGGAAGGGCGAAGGAAGGGCGAAGGAAGGGTGAGAGGGAGTGTGTCGGACGGGCCGGGGAGGTCGAATGAATGGCTGGGTTGGTGGCGGCGGGCGGTAGGAGGTTGTCGTAGGGGGAGGAGGAGTTGGTACGTAGAAGTGGTAGTTAATTAGCTAGGGTTGCGAGATAATTAGGGACAACGCAGCTGGGGTTAACACCAGCGGTACGGCACGGCTCGAGGTCGATCTGCACCCTCTTTCACCAACGGCTTGTGGAACTCTCGACCTGGCCGCGAGTGAATCGTCGCCCAACAGTGCTCGCAATAGTACTGGAACAACGACAAATGAGAACGGGTGTTTCGAGGCCCGTTGTTTTCCTTTTCCTTTTCGTTTTCGCGTTAGATCCGCGCGCTACGCCGGTTTTCCCTTTCTCCGTGTGGTTCTCGTCGTCGAAACGCGCGGCAAGAACGAGAAGAGGAAGAGGAGGAAGAAGGAAAAGGAAGAGAAGAGGGGAAAGAAGAAGATGAAGAAGAAGAAGAAGAAGAAGAAGAAATAAAAGGACGAGAACGCGGAGAAAGGAGAACGCGCGCGCAGCGCGATACGAAAGAGACGCTGCTACTTACCTGTAGGCAGGTAACATTCGCGCAGAAGAACGGCGCGAATTTGCCACCGCAACGTTGTCCCTGACACTCGTCGCACATCTGATCGTCCAGAACGTACGGTTTAACTTCGACCTAAAAAGGTAAAAACGAGAAGGGTAATTAGAGGAGTAATTGAGAAAGGTAAAAGGGGAATGGGGAGTTTAGAGGTGGTGTGGGAAACCTCGCGGTAGGAGGTACACTTACTCTCTTGTCTATGTCGCCGTGCTGCAACTGAACGAATCTGGCCGATATGGCAGCTATATAGCTTTGCTGATTGCTGAAAGCGACCCTACCGGCTCCCTTTGGATATTTGAGCTCGGGATCGGTATCGATACCGGCGTAACAGACGCCGCCGTAAAGTCGATCCATGATCATCGCCAGCTCAACGGCTTTCAGCGGCCGCGGAACACCACCGACGAACACCGTCTTTCGCGGGTCCAACGGCATCGAAGCGTCCAGCACGTAATCCGCGTCGCTCAGTCGCCACGGTCGAATTTGCACCGGTTTGTCTTTGGTCGTTGGCGAACTCACGCATAGGTACAGTTTCTCCTCGTCTTGGATACACGCGTCGATCAGCTGTTGCACCGATGCTTCGTCCTGCAATCGAAGACGCCATCGTTACGACTCGAACGCGCAAACGAGAGGAACACGGCGCGAGCGGCGTCGCGAGTTTCTCGATTACCTGGAAAAGCAAGAAAGCGTAGCCCTTTGGTGGAAAGTAGGATTTGCTCTCCGCTTTGTGGGGCCAATCGACGACCAACGATCCGAAACGACGGAAACTGGCTTTGATTTCCTCTGGAAGGAGAAAACGAGGAACGGTATAAATTCGGTGGGAAGGCGCGTCGCGTGGGAGAAAAGAAACGGAGCGAGGATACTCACCTTCGTCGATGTCCGGTGGCAAACCACCGACGAACACTTTCCTAGAGAAACGTTCTCCCGTTTCGCTGCCTTGACTGTGAGGACTGCTCCGACTCGGGGACGAAAGCGGCGCGGTCTGAGAGCCGGTTATGCCGCTACCGACGCCGACCCCGACACCGACGCCTACGCCGACACCGACACCGACACCGACTCCGACACCGACACCGACTCCGACGCCGACCCCGACGCCGTCCAACTGACTCGCCGCGTTAGGATCCTCTAGCAGCGTGCCGCTCTGGTCCTCCAGGCTTGGGAAGAACGGTGATTTGCCTGCAACCACATACCCCTCGTCTTTTATTTCTCTCTCTCGACTTTTTGTTTCGCCTATCACCGGACGCGCGAACCTCGCGTTACGTCATCGCCATCTTACGATCCCGAGAAAGCGGTAGTCCACCTCGGAGAGTCCTTTTTCCTTGGAAAACGGATCGTCGCGACGCGTCGCGCCGCGGGTTAAATACCGAATACTCGATATTACCGAATAATATTGGCCGAGTTCGTGGTCAGAAGGATTAGGAAGAAAGTCAAGAATAGCAGTCGGCGATGACCGGGAATATCGGCGCATCGACGCGACGCGACGCGACGCGACGCGACGCGGCGCGGCGTGGCGCAGCGAAACGAAACGGTTAGGAGAAATCGAGGCCGATGCCGCGGCGTAATTTCGCGATTCGTCTCGATCCGATCCGACGAAAACTCACTGTATCTTCTTCTGACCGGGAATCTAGCTCTTCTGATGAACGTCGCCATTCTTGGCGCCGAATCTTCCTTTCGATAACGAACGCAAAAGAGTCACCGAGTCGCTAGATTCTTGCTGTCAGCAAAGAGAAAACGGAAAATGGACAAAGCGCACGAGCAACCGAGCGGAACAATCGAGTTTTATCCATCTTCGACTGTTTTTCACGTTTGCCAGCGAGATCGATAGAGTTCGTTGGTGCGTCGCGTGCTCGGGCGATCTCGTTTCCGCGTTCAAGCAATGGCGAACCTGCGGACGCGTTCACCGATTGTCTTCCGTTTGAAGAATCGCTGTTGGAACAGAATCGAAACAATTGTCCGCGTGGACGCGTCCTTGCCTTCCTCCGTTTCACCCGCCTCGTTCCCGCCTCATTCGCGCTTTCGCGCCGTATCGATTACTCCAGTCACCTCCGCGAATCCCTATCGGTTCTTACCTCCTTATCTAATCTTCCGTCCACCGACGGCGCTAATTTTACCGAGATACGACCGCCAATTCGTCGTTTCGTAGCTTCGATGTGACAAAACCTGCTCGCGACCCGCTATTCCCGACTCCGTTTCTTTTTTTTCTTTTCTTTTCTTTTCTTTTCCTTTTACGAAGCGCGACACGCGCGTAGATCGGGTCGATGCTCGCGACTCGTTGCAACAGGAGGAGAAAAACGAGGGGAATCGATAAAGAAAGATCGATAAAATGCCGATCGCGAAACGGGGAGCATTGCTGGATCGGTGCGTTTGCAGGATATAATTTCATCGCGTAGCCTGGCACGCTGGTACACGCTGGCGATGTATCGATTGGAAGATTCGAAGTCGCGAGCGGTGGTTCCTCGTAACTCCGCTCCACTCGATTGCTCGTTAATCATCCGCTAACCCTGACAGCCGGTTTGATCGCAGGGGGTAGAAGGTTTCGTTCTCGAAGAGGTTTCGAGGGCGATCGAGTCACGGCCGCGATACGCTCGCCGTACGCTTGCCTGCCCTGCAAATCGCGGAACGATGTCACGCGAGTTAGGGGAACACTCGGCACGTGCTCCCACCCTCTCCTTTCCACCGTTTTTCCCAATAAAATACCCAACGCGTTAACCAAACTTCCACGGATACCGGAATACCACGGTTATCGTTATTTCTGGCAGAGGTTTGTTATCAAACTCGAGGCAAACGACGATCCTTTGCAAGCAAAGCACCGAGTCCTTTCCGCTCCGTTTCCCCTTCGCTGCCCCGTTTGCTTTCCCATTTCCGTCTCGACCGCTTTCATCTTCCTACCCCTCTTCCCGTTCCACGGACTTTTTATCCTTTTCGAATCTCGCTCCGCGATCCTTCTTCCGGACTCGCCTGTCCCACGGAGTCCCGTTGAACGTGGAAATTCGTTAAAACCGCGTCGGCGCGTGGACGCATCGACGCGGCCTCGTATCGGCAGATGGCCGAATCGAGGATTAATCGGGAATCGAGCTACGCGTCCACGGTAAGATGTGGATGGAATTTTCGAAACGAGAACAACGGTTAGAAGAAAGAGTAACCGATCGAGTCTCTCTGTTTTTCTCTGCTCCTCTGCGGCCCAACTCGACCTAGCTAACGCGGATAAATCGGTGCATGCGTGATCGCGATACGGGTATAAACTTTAGATACGACACACGAGACCCGAGACACGAGACACGGGACACGAGACACGAGACACGAGACACGAAACACGAGTCGCGAGGGTTCCAGATCGAAGGGGGGTAACGCTGCCGACCGGTTCGACGTAGAATAATCTCCACGGATAATCGCAGCCTTATTACGAACGAAGGCCCGCGCTCACGCCCTCGTCTTCCTCGCGCCAGCGCCTCTCTAACCACCCATCTCCTACCTTTCCACCGAAATCCTTTTAACTCGCTACTCCTCGCCTCTACCGTTTCGTTATCCAACGAAAGCCAGCAGATTTTTCTTTTCCTTCCCAGTGAGAAAATGCCCGATTTTCAACGGTATGCGCGACACGAAAAAGCGTGGCAAAGATTTCACGGTAATTCGAATAATTTACAAGGATCGGTTTGAACGCGGTCAGACTGCCAGCCACGGCGAATCCTAACAGTTTGTAAACGCACTGCGTAAAAAAGCGCGCATCGACGGAAAGAAAATGGAATACCACGCAACTATCTCCTACTCTCCACTGTTCCTTTCGATCACGATTACGTTCGCTCGCGTTCCAAGCGGAGACGAGCTCTTCTCGGGCCGCGTCGTCTAGAAACGAAAGGAAAGGAAAAGAAAGGAAAGGAAAGGAAAGGAAAGGAAAGAGGAAGGAACGGTGGATGGGAGTAATAGAAGCCGGAGGAAAGGCGATGTTTTCGTTTGGCCGTACGGCGACAGTTACAGGGAACATCCCTCTAACGCGCCCCGCCGACGTTAGGGGGTTCTACGGATCAATATTACAGGTAGCGCTGCCCCCTGTGCCCGCCCTGCCTTTCGCCCTTCTCCTTCTCCCTTCCATTCGTCACCCTTTGGACACACCGCGCGGATACCTTAGCAGGTAACCGGGCTGCACGCAACCTTCTATATCGGTGATCGATCGCACCTCGATCCTGTCCAGCGAACCCGACTACCCGCGCATTACCGGCTCGTTACATTTCCTCGTGCTAGCCGATATCCGAATCCGGATCAATCGTTTCGTTTTCGCCTCTAACCAAACCCAGCCATATTCACGGAAACGCGGTGAAAAGCAACGGGTGCGCGCGAAAGCTAGCCGAGGTGAATAACCTTTTATAGTCACCACCACCACCACCACCGCCGCCACCTCTCCGCTCCACCCTCATCCTCATCCTCGTCCTCATTCTCGCTACGCACCTCCCTTTTCCCTCGTTTTTCCCTCGCTTTTCCCGTGACCGCGCGTCTACGCCCAATTCCGACAACGCGTTCCTTTCCTTCCGTCCGTTTCTTCTCTACCCGTCTTTTTATTTCTCTCGCGACGATGCGCAGCCATTGGAACGCGAGCGAGAACTCGCGGAACGCGTGAATCACGCGATCGTCAGCCACGTTGTCGAGCTGTCGTTGGAATAGCTGGATGACGCGACTCGACGCGACTCGACGCGACGCGTCAGCTGATAAAGACTCGGGTATCGCGACGCGATTTCTACTTTGTAAGTCAACTAACGGGAAAGCTAACGCGGACTTGCCGAGCGGATCCCTTCGCGTCGTGGATGATCGTTTCTGCCGTTTCTTTCTCGTCCGCGACCACGGGAAAGAAACGAACGCGATGATTCACCGAGGAATAACGATCCATTTGCTACGACGCGCGTGCCAGCCGACGAATTTGGACAGTTGGTCGAGCAACTTTTACCGATAGTATGCAAATGTATGGTTATCTAGGCACGTTTACCAGATAAACCGAGTTCCCCTCTGCCAGCATGATTTTCCATTTCGATACGAACTTTGTCGATTTCGAAACGTCTGTTGGCTGGAAAGCGTGGCTTGCCGAGTTTCCGCGTAGCTTCCTTTCGCGAGGATAGCTGTCCCTCGCGAGAGAAAGAAGGAGAAAAGAAAGGAACGCGGCGAAGAATCGAGGACGATATCGATTGGAAGGAAACGCGACTGGGTAGACTAGGTAGACTAGGTTGGCGAGGACAACGCGGTCCTCTCGTTCTCTTCGACACGAGCGTTTTCGCCGGACACTTTTGATCGATTGGAATCGAGAGGAGGAAGAGACGCGTTAATCGATACCGAAAGAGGTCAGAGAGATGGAAAGGAGCGGAAGGGGCGAGGGGTGGCAGCGGCGCACGGAGCGCAAACAGCGCCGCGGCGACAACGGTAATCGGGGAGAAAGCAGCAATTAAAACGTTACTAGGGGCGCCACGTTTTCGCCACCTCTCTTTTCGCCGTCTCTTCACTGTCTAGCCTGCCTCCCTCCACCCTCCCGCCATTCCTCTTTTCCTCTTTTTTTTCTCCACGCTTCCGTTTGCCGGCGCGACTTATAAAAATTTGTAATTATGCGCTTATTAACGACTTAGAAAATCCCGCGAATTAACGAGCGCGCGTCTCGAGAGCTCCAGTAGCTATACGATAGTCCTCTCTCGCATTTTCGTTCGGTCGACCTCGACGAGTCGTCGTCATCTCCTCTCTCTCTTTCTCTCTCTCTCTCTCTCTCTCTCTCTCTCTTTCTCTCTCTGCCTCTCCGCCACTCTGCCGCGCCGCTTCTTCGCCCTCGACCCCACGCCTTCCTTTCGCTCGGCAGTGGTTCGTCAACCCCTTAGACCACGATCTAACCACCCAGCCCGAGGAGGGGCGCGGAGAGGGTGGAAATTACTCGGGGTAGATAGAAACCTGGTCTATCCCCACAGCGTGCTCGCACAGAAAGATCGGAGAATACGAGAACTCTATCGTCGCCTGCGTCGAAACGTCGCATCGAGTTTTCTCTTCCGTTTTAGTCTGGGCGATGGGATCTCGAGCGCGACATCATTGAGATCGAGATGGAGATCGAGACAAAGAAAGGGAACGCTTGCTGCACTCTTGACCTTTCCAAAGTCTCGAGATCAAGCGAAACTGCCGCGCGTCTCGCTAGCCTCGTATTTCCAACAGACTACTCGCGCCTCTCCGATTCCATTCGGCCAGCAAACCTTTCGCGTTTTCTACCCTCGACACCTTTCCGCGACGCGTCGTTAAACTTTGCTTCCGTTCCTCGAACGCGAAAGTGATCTCGATACTCTACGCGTCTCGTGACGCGTTAAGGCAGGTCTCGAAAACAGGTCTCTCCGATCTCTCTTTTTCTCTCTCCTCCCTCCTTCTGCCGGTCTCGCGTCGGTGATTCGCGACAGCGATCGTGGTTAAACTCGAATCGTGGATCGATTCGCGTATACGGCGTCCACTCTGAACCCTTTGCTGAGGAGATTCTCCTTTATTCGCCCATTCGCCAATCATTCGCCAACCATTCGCGAAAGAATGGAGGAAAAATCAGAGGAGAGAGAAAGAGAGGGAGAGACGCGTCGCGGCCCTATTCTCTCGGGTAAAAGTAGCTCGCGTGATTGGTGTCGCGTGATTCGCGCGATTCGCGGTAATTAGCTCTAATTGCGTCGCTCCGCGATAAACTTGCTCACGATAACGGTCGGCTGTAATCGACCGAGGGATCGCTTTTCCCGTGATCGGAGAAACGGCTGGTGGTTTGTTCGGTGGAACGGGGGTGCGTTGGCTCGGTTCGCGCGGACAATCGGGAAGGTTGCCAATCTCGAGTAACGCCTACCACGGCAGACCAACCTTTCGTATATATAGGAGAAGCGTCGCTGTTGGTAGACGATCGGGTGGCGAGCGAGCAGGTTTATCCTGCGAACGAACAACGTCGACCACGCGAAACTTTGCCAAGGATACCGGGAATCTAGGACAAGGAAAATCTTACGCCTTGGCTCCGATGCGTTTCATCGCGACGACTAACGTTTCGCCGGTGAAAATATCGAGTATCGGACACGCTTCGCGACTGAAACGTATACGCCTACGAACGTTCGCTGTGGAAATATCGCGCGGAGGCGGAGGAACGGAGGTTATGCAGGTTTTACCGATCGATCCTACGAGGAGGAGGGGAACAGGCTCGTACGCGGTAGTAGCGGCGATCCACGCGGTATCCGCCAGCGTTGAATATGCGCACCGTGGAGTTTGCCTTGACCTCTCGAGCCTTCGGTGCATATTTATCGGTTTTCCACGGCTCACGAAAAAGAATAGATCGATGGAGCGGTATGACTGGCGTTTAGTCGCTCGCGCTCGGGTAAAAGCGATATATCGATCGGACCGCGAGTGGCTTTTCGCAAAGATCCGAGAGGCTCGTTAGCGTCCCGATAACCCCTTCTTTCATCTTTATTCTTGGCTCCTTTATCGCCGACAGGCCTTCCACTACCATCCATACCTACTTACTATACCTAGCTACGACCATCCTCGAAATGCACGCGTTACAAATCGGTTCTCGCGTATGCACTCGCGTTTCACGGTTGGAGATTGGACGCGGAGAATGGTGGTGCGATCAGCGCGGGACTCGATGCGTGTCTGTCACGCGCTCGATTCCGTCCACGCTCGCGTAATTTTAGTCCGTGCCGGTCCGCCGGTAAACCGACGCCAGGGACAACACCGTTCGAGTCCGAAAGTTTTTCCACCGTCTATTTTTCCTCTATTCCCTTTCTCCCGTCGCGACAGAGAAACCGACAGAGAACGACAGACCAAGTGTTTCTGTCGCAAACGCGTTGCGCAAACGTAAATTTGAATCGAGCTTCGCTCCGCCGAGGTATCTTCCTGCGGCGGCGTGGCTAAGCGCCGCGAAACGCGTTCGAGGAACGAAAGAACCAGACGAGAGGGAAAAAAATTGGTAGGGACTGGCAGTTTTCACTCACCGTGTAGTTGCGCGAGCGATTGCAGCGTGCTGGCATTGCAATTCATGTATCCTGAAACAGAAAAAAGAAAAATGCTCGGATGAGAATGGGTGTCGTTTGGTCGATCGGTCGATCGATCGATCGATCGATCGGGAAATCGTAGGAGGGTTCGCGGCGTGTGGATAGCTGCGATAGCGGCGGTGGTCGGCGATGGCGGTGGTCGGCGACGTGGCGAGTGGCGAGTGGCGAGTCGCGCTTCCGCGTGCCTCCGCCGAGGTTTATTATCGCTGGTCGTATATAACGTCGCGGTCGGAGCGCGTTCGATCTTCTCGCTCGGACGGCGGTATCTTAGGCGTATGAACGCGTTGGCCGTGCATCCACGCGCGGTAACGCTAGACGCGCGCGTGAGGTTACGAGTCGAGATATTATATCGCGAGGATGTAAAGGTAAAGGAAAAGAAAACGAACAGCTCGCGTGCGGTTCTCGGAGATCACGTTGCACAGTGTCGTAAGTAGCGACACGAAAGCCCGTTGCCGGACACGTGGATCAAACGCGCGGTTTCGCCATTCGGAAAAAGTCTGCGTGTTAGCCGGCTTATCGGGACCGCGACCACCGGTAACCGTTAACCGTTAACCACCGACGGTACAAACCCTTTCCTCCTCCGCATTTTCCTCTCCTTTCCTCTCCTTTCCTCTCCCTTCCGACCATCCGTTCTCGCGCCGACGCTCTTGCGTAATTGCTTCGCGATAGCCAGTGGGAAAGCGAGGGAAAAAGGAGAAAAGAAGAGAAAGAGAGAGAGAGAGAGAGGAACGGTGGTAAAATACAGCGAGCTCGACGAGTAGGTAATAATAGCGAGCGCGGACTTTGACTTTACGTCGCTACGCAAACGACGCGCTTAACAAATAAGATAAAAAACGAGCACGTTACTCAATTCTCGCGCTCGGTCGTTTCTTTCGGCCGCGTGTTCGGATTTCGTCAACCGATCGACCTACCGCGCCGGCCTTTCCGCCCGTATCGATCGCGATCTCGCGTTTCCGTCTGCAATCGCGAGTCGGACGCTTGGACGCGGCGCGGCGCGGCGGTATGCGCGTGCACCGGCAAGTACGTGGCAACTCCGCGCGCTATCGACTAGACCTTTCGATTCAAGGTTGTTCGAACCAGCGGTAATTTATAGTCAACGGTAATTTAAACGCGAGGAGAGAAGTCGAGGACTAAAGAACAGAGAGACGTTAATTACGACGCAGAAGCGAGACTAGTCGAGGCACGTATACGTGGTCGTTGAATAACCGCTGTGCGCGGAGAAGCACGCGCGTGCTTGCCGAGCCGAGAGAGTTGTGCAATCGGCTCGAATCGAAAATATCCACTACGAGCGTATATTCGGGACGGTCGTTGCGCGAGCGACACTTCCCTGTTGCCACAGCGCCGCCCTCTCCTCGCTCGCTCGCTCTCTCTCTCTCTCTCTCTCCTACGGTGCCTATTAGTCCGACACCGATTCCGAATCCTTCCGACTGACGCTGCTACTCGCCGCCTTTCCTTCCCGCGAAAACCCGCCACGGTTTGACTTTTTGCCAAACCACCGCGCTACTGCCTACTCCCGTCCCGCACCGGGACTCTGCCTTGCGACACCTCGATCCGATAAAATTTCTCGACGCTTTCTCCTTCGCGGTTCCCCCGGCTGAAAATCTTTCCGATTTCTTCGCTCCGGCCGCGTCCCCTCGAGTCGCTCTTTTCCGCTCTTTTCCGCAAGGCTCTCGTTCCCGTTTTCGGTTGGTTGCGCGACCGTCGAGGAAAGCCTACCGGCGAAAAAACCGCTCGTCACGTACTCCGCGTTCGAGCCAAAAGCGCGGTAGTTAATGCCACCGGACGTTAACTCGTAGAGCAAACCGGTTCCGGTCGGTGGACTCGGGTCGCCCGCGCGAAATCAAACGCCAAACGAAACCTTCCGCGACGGCCACCGCGACGCACTGCTACCGATCGTTCTCAGTCCTTCTTTTCCCATTTTTCCCATTTTACCATCCATATCGAGCACCTCGACCACGTCTCGTCTCTTTCCTCGCCGTGACCTTGCCAGTCAATGCCGCGACCCCTCTGACCTTCCAACGACCTCGACAGTGCCAATGCCACGACCTTCGATCGCCTCGCGCGCTCCTTCCGTTTCTATCCTTTCGATCCCGGTAGCCTTTTTCCTCGCGTTTACGCGTCTAGGAAACCACCGTGTCATATAGGTATATATCGGTTGGAAACGAGGGATAATTTCAAGGCTAGCTTACGCCACGGAGTAGTAGCGGACTGTCGGAGCTCGCGGCTGTCCTGCAACTTGGACCGAATAGCGGTATTCGTACCGTGTCAGGGAAGCAAAAGTTTAAACGTGCATCGACCTTTCGCGTTTCCTCTGGCTCATCCGCCTCGCCGATGAAACTAGACCCGCGTTTAAGCGGCCGTTGGACGTTTGCCTAACGAAAATCGCCCTACTTCTCACTCCCTCCTCCTCCTCCCCCTCTTCCTGCGCGTTTCGCGCGTTCGCGTTAAACGGGAAAATCGCGTTTGCTTTCGGCTACTTCTCGGACGATCGCGACGACCACGACTGGCCTCCGCTCTCGACGCGCGCGCGATTCGCTTCGCCTCGAACGAATCGATTTCGATACTCCTCTCTCGTAGACCAGACTCGTTCGCGGAGAAGCGAAATTATGGAAAAATAGGTGGAATAAAACGGCCACTCGACCTCCGTTTCCCGTTACCGCTCGTGACAGCCACCGCGTTCTATACCGCGATGCAACGTATTGCGACACGATACCGCGCCGGATGCGAACACCCGATTGTTCGAAGCTTTCCGAATCGCGCGTCGAAATTGCCGCGATGCTTTACGTAAGCGGCAGAGAGGATCGGAGAATGGTCGATTTGCGAAAGAAATCGTCGGTGAATCGATCGGGCCAGAGAGACCATTCCACGCGTTATCCGCGACTTTCCTTGAAAAACCTCGCGATTGGTTGGGTTAGGTTTGGGACGCGAGTCTACCGCTAATCGCAACGGTACGCGCAACGAAGGTCGGCCACGCGTTACGTATCGCCTCTATTTCTACGTAGCTCGAGCACGACGCGCGTGACGAGATCTCGCTGGGATTTTCGCTCGGTCTAGACTCGCAATAGGCAGAGGAAAAAGTATTCGCATCGATAATAGCCCGACGCATCGCGACCGTTCCGCTCGGAATCGAGTCGTCGTCGTCGTTGTCGTTCTGCTCGGTGAAAGTGTTAGATAACGATTTTATTTGAACCAAAACTGGACTGCTTTGGCCTCGTGTCGCACCGACAACCGAAAGCGACCTTATTCTCCCCCACCGTGCACCTAGACGAAACGCGAGCAAAGCGCTCCTTCCATCCCGAGGCCGATGCTTATTCTTTTCGCCGTTCCACCTTTTCCAGGGCCACGGTTTCTGTGCAATTCCGAGGAATCTCGAGTCACCCGGTACAGCTCGGCCTATTCAATTAGACCGGCATCGGTGACATAACGCGAGCCACGATACGGATGTGCATATTAACCCATTTAGCTCCGTTACACGCGGACAATGCGTGATCCGCGTTCTGCACCATGCCAGCGACTATGCTCGACCAAACGTACGCGGAAGAGTCATCACCGCGCCGGACCATCTCTCCTCTTAGTTTTCCTTTACTTTTCCTCTAGTTTCCCTCTAGCTTCTCTCCAGTAGGGGGCAAAGCTGTTATCGCGACGCGAGAACAAAGCGTCTGGCGCAGCCTTTACGCCAGATCTAAATCCGGAGGAAATCTGGTACGCGTCGAACGGTGCTCGTTAACGCGTTAGCGACGCTAGGCATCGGTGGGAAAAGAAAGAAAAAGAAAGAAAAAGAAAGAAAAAGAAAGAAAAAGTGGGTATCCAGGGAACGCGAGGAGAGCCGGTGGCGATTCTATTCCGGTGCTGGCGAGGCGACCGGTGAACCGCTACGCCGCGGTCGAAAACCCGACGGCGACCATAACCGAAAACGGATTCAGAGCAGACCGGCAGATCGGTAGGAAGCGATCGTTATTCGGGAGCGGGCCGCGACTCGGGAAAAACCGCAGAGTCGAGGAGGGATGCGGGCAATTCCGGGGCCAAGTGGAACCGAGGCCTGGGGGAAGGTTTCGGTTAGGTTTCGGCAGAGAGGCAGAGAGGCAGAGAGAGAGAGAGAGAGAGAGAGGAGCCAGGCTAAATTTAAATGGCCCGGTACTGGCGCGTCGTTAACGAAACGCACTTGGCAGCCGTATACGCGGCTCCCCAGCCGGCACCACACGTACACGTACGCGCCGCGTACACGTGCGTCGTTCGATCAGCTGGCCCGCATAAGGGTTTCCACGACCCCCCTCCTCGTTCTTTCTCTCTTTCTCTCTTTCTGTCCGGGTGTCGGTGCGCTGGTGCGTCGGTGCCGGGTCTCTTCTTCCGGCTCGACTGCTCGTTCGCGCGCCTACGCCGCTCGCTCCTCCCTTCCGCCCCGCAATCTATCTTTCGCTGCTATCTCTCGCCGCTGCCGCCCGAAAATTCCTATCCTTCGAATTACGAGTTTCTTTACTCGCGAAAGACTCACTTAGCGCGCCGGAAAGAGAGGAAAACCCGAAAAACTCGAACGCGAGAAGGGAACGTCTTTTACGCGTATATGTGTCCATATAGGAGAGCGAGGGGAGAGAGAGAGAGAGAAAGAGAGGGGGGAAGGTCGGATCCGGCTTAGCGGAGGGTGGCTGAAACTATGCGATCGATAGTTGAATGCCCTCCAGTTGACATGCGTAGCCCGTACCTGCTCGCTCGCGATTCACCCCCGATAACTTTTCCTCTCTTTTCCTCTCCCCTGTCGTTATCTTGCCGCTTAATTCGTTCCGACGTTTCCCGTGTATCTCGGGTAAACGCGGGTTCGAAGAAAAATCGGCGGATAAGTCGAGGCGAGACGCTTCGGATCCTCGGAAATTTCCACCCGAGTAGATCTCTTTTTCCCTCTCTCGCTTCTGTTTCGCGCGCGCTCTCGCTCTTCTCCGCTCCTTTTGCGATTCGGCTCCAATTTCCGTCGCTGCCGTCGATGGCGACGAAAGAAAGAACGAAGAAGAGGAAAAGAGTCAACGCGGTTCTCTACTTTTACCAACTGCCACCAATTAGTCGCACTGGTTGCCATTCATCCGTGAAACTGTTCGATAAGCCATTCTGGCGATTAATTAGCGTCGAATGGTAATTATTTCTGCCACGCGATAACGAATTGCACGCGGAAGGAAATCGTTAGCTGGTAAGAAATACGCGAGCATCGACGACGAACCAACCGCGGAGCGAGAACTTCACGCGGCGCCTGCGTCCTCTCCTCCTTTCGCTGGGGGAGGAAAGCTGGAAAAGCTGGGAAAGAAGCTGGGAAAAACGAGGGCGAAGCTAGACTCGGTCGGTAGAATCGCGCTGCCGTATTATCGAGGTGTCGAAACGGGAACGTAGGCGTTATTGCCAAGGAAGGAAATCGATATCTTATCCGAGTTTCGCGATAACCGCGAGTATTCTCGTGGAAAGACGTATACGCGTCCTACCGGCAATTACGCCGCATTTCCTCTATCCTTCGCTCTATCCAGCGGCTGATCGCGAATTCACCGAAACGTCGTCTCCCCTGCTGGTGGATCAATGGAAACTCGACGCGACGCGACCAACTTTCCTCGAGAACTGCCGCTGGCGTTACCGACCGACACAACAGTTCGCGTAATGGCGTCGTTTATTACCATCCCTGCCCCTCCGTTACGTATCGAACAAAACGAAATTTCTCCACCCGAGAATCCGAGAAACATCCAAGACGAGACCCGCTATCGTAGGAATATCATACATAGAAGTATCGCCTCTCCTACGAATAACCCACAGACGCACCGGTTATATAATTACGCGTTGTTGCTTACGTAATGACGTAATCGTCGCGCCGCCAACTAGCAAAGAAACGCGAGATAACGGAGATGCGGTGAACGTTGAACGATAAAGCGACATGGTCGGAGGGAAAAAAGTAGTTTCTGGAAGCGGATCGATCGGAACGCGGTTAGCGTTTAAAAACACGCGACACGCGTGAATAAAGAGGCGGAAAAAAGACGCGAGGTGTGGTTGCCACCGCAGGCCGATCGATACCACCGATCCAGTGCAACCGCTCAGCGCGTATATCGGTTCGTTTCGTTACCTCTCGTTACCTTTCGTTACGTTTCCATTCGTTTCGGCTCTACGTTCGTAACGCGGCTGATTCTCGAGCGACTAGCCAAAACGTCGCGAGGAACGGTCTCGCTCTCGGTCCGTGTCGTTTTCGAAAGTCGGTCGAGGCTGTTGCGACAAGGGACAAGTGGTTGAGAAACAGCGCCAAGGAGAAAGGGGCATTTTCTTCGACGAGTAGAAGAACCAACTATGAATTATCGGACGTACGCCGTCGCGTCGCGTCGCGTCGCGATACCGCCGCTCCCATCTCTCTCTCTCTTTCTTTTCTTTCCCTTCCTAGTTTTCTAGTCGTCGCATTTCGGCATTTGCGGGTTAAAACGTACGAGGGAAATCCCTATTCTCCCTCTACGCGACAAGGGGAAACAGGCGAGGATAAATTCGCTTTCGATTCCTATCGTCCCAACCCCGCTGATTCTTTATCGAAAACGCGACAGCGAAACGAGCAACGAGATAAACGAACCAACGAGAAGGGGCGTCAGAGGCAGAGGGAGGAGGGAGGGGGCGAGTCGAAAAGCATCCGCGATAGGCGGTGACGCGTTAGCGAAGCAAAGAGCGGAAAGAAGGCGCGGAGGGGTAAGGAAGCAGGAACGAAACGCGACGCGGCGCGGAGTGGAACAGCCAGAGATTTTCCCGAGGGGTAGGGTGTAAAGTTGCGCGGGTCAGGTCAGGTCAAGGCACTCGGCCGGTGAACGAAACACAGGCTGACGGACGCGATAGGTCCGATACCAGTGGCGAGTGGAAAGGATAACGAGCGAGAAAAGCCCATCTAACTCGATCGCGAATAAACCGGGGTTAAAGGAAGGGGGCGGTGACAGAGTAGGAAAACGAATGGTAATTTCTTCTGGCGTAGTATCCCCTCGGTGAAACGCGGAGTAGTCGATTTCGAGGTAGCGCGCACGCGCGCTCGCGTGATTTACTCGGGTTAGGCGTGGAACAGGTGCGCGGCACCCGATCCACCCGATCCACCCGATCCGCCGTATGGGGGGACCGATCTTTTAAACTTTAAAAGGCCACGCTACCTTCCCCGAGAATCTCGACAATGGCTCCGTTCAAGCGGTCCGATAGCAGGCGACACCGATCGCGTGGCATCTTTCCTTGCCACGTGCCTTCCCGACAAACACGCGCGAAACCTACACCCGCAACGCGTGTCACGATTTCACGTAATCGCAACTTTCCGACGCGTGGTCTCCTCGAAATTTTCATCGAAAAGCGACATTTCTATCCACTCGGCGACCATGAAAACCGTAGAAACGGACGCTAGGCGGGTCGGTCGGGAAGGAGGAAGAAGAGGAAGAAGAGGAAAGAGGAAACAGAGCGTAGAAAAGGCTGGAGGCTGGAGGCGCGAGGCGGGCGAGGTGCGAACCGCGATCACGTGGCGGGACACGCGTCGACGAACTCTCGGGCTCGAGCCGAAAACGGCCAGGCTGCACGGAGAGTGGTTGCGTCACCGTCCCTCCGACCCCTCGCCGACCCCTCGCCCCTCGCTCCGCGAAATTCGACGGAGAGAGAGAGAGAGAGAGAGAGAGAGAGAGGGAGGATGCCGCCAATGTTCTCTCTAGCCCGAGGAAGCGCCAGACTACTCGTCTTACGGGACGAGCACGCGTTTAACGCTCGATAAGTAATAGGCACCTTTGTTGTGGAAGGTGGTGGTCCATGGATAGATGTCGGCGGTCGAAGGTGTCTCAGCCGGCGCAGCGCCGTACGCGCGAAACATCTTCTTCCGCTATATGGCTACGATCCGACCTACGATCGCTCGATCAGCTCGTCGCGTATCGCGACGACGACCACCGCGCGATGTTTCGCCGGTCGGTTTGGCTTGGCTTGGAAGATCCTTTCGACTCCGTACCGCGCGTGTCGTTGCCCTTAAAAATTCTCTGCCCGGTCCGTCCGCTCGGCCCTGCCGCACTCGCTGGTCGCGCACTTTGAACCTCACCTCGGCGAACGACTCCCGATTCCGGATAGGTTCGACACTACGCGGACGACGCGGACCGACTGCATGCAACGGGACGTGATCAGAGCATCGGAAGTTTCGAGTTTATGCACGACACACATACGGAGAGGAATGGCACACTGACGGGCGCGAGCAGCCAGACCGGAGCACGGGAGCACCGGAGTACCGGGGTACCGTTTCCCGATGAACCCTAGATAAAGTTTCCTCCTCCGCTATCGAGTCACTCCTCCGCACGCACTACCACGATCTTCGATTCCGCACTCTTACCCACCGCGCGCACTTCTATTTCTATTCCTATTCCTATTTCTACCTCTTCTCCTCTCCTCCCTCCCTCTCGCTCCCTCTCCAGCCCACCTCTTCTCTTTCTCTGCGCGTGTTTGCCGTTCCACCGTTCTTTCCTCGTGTTTCAGCCGATCGCCGAGCAACCAGCCGAACGGAGGACGGGCGGTACGCGTGTACGCGACGTGGTTGCTTCTGCCGTGTGTACGCGGCCACGAAAGGTTGGGCGGTGTATCTCTGGATTAGCACGGAGATAAGCGCGTCTCACGGCCAACGAGGTGAGAGCATTAGTTGCTACGTCGAGAGTTTACGCGATAGCAGCGAAACCAACGGGAAAAAGCTCGTCGCGCGCACTTTGCTTCGATTCCGCACCGATCTTCTCTCTCTCTCTCTCTCTTTCTCTCCGATTCCACCGCGGACAGATCCTCCTCCTTTTCCTCCGCCGTTTCCCGCTTCGTTCCCGTGTACTCTCGATGCGTCCACCACCGATCAACGCACACCGCGCGCTCTCGATTATATATTTGTTTTCGGAAAGAGGCGTGGTTACGATTACGGTCACTGTTACGGTTCCGACTGCGATTGCGCGCCGCGCGTTCACACGAGATGCGATCCGCGCTCTTCCAAGTTCGCTGAAGGAATGGCCGCTCCGCGATGGTCCCCGGCCCCCAGGCGTGGGAGGAAGCTGGTAGCGCGCGGCGGCGCGGCGCGGCGCTGAGCGGAGCGAGACGAGGCGAGACGAGGCGAGGCGAGACGAGCCGAGACCAGCCGGTGGTGGTGGTGGGACGAAGCGAAGCGAGACCGGCCGCGGACAGCGGCGAGGCGCGGCCAGACGAGGCAAAGTCCATGGCGGAACATGCACGTACGACGCGGAGAGGAGAGGGCGCGCGCGCACGCGCGGACGACCAAGCCGCTGCGAGAGAACGAGCGCGACAGAGTCGGAGCACGCGCGCGAAAGGGATCGATGGCGCCGCGGCGAGAACCACTCGCCGGAGCCACATCGAGCGAGAAAGTGCGGTACGATCGACGGAGATACCAGACCCGTCCTCCGTCCACGCGCGCACACGTCCACTTTTCCGCGTATACGCGTACCAGAGGGCAGCCAGAGCCGAGAGAGGGGCAGAGAATGAGCGTAGACCAGGGACAAACGAACCACGCGAGTCGAAGCGAGTTCGAACGATGCGTATACGAGATAGGGCCGGATGACGTAGGCAGGGCAGGAGGACGGCGGAGCCAGGGACGGAGCACGCGTCGCAGCCGCGTAAACAGAGTTCCAGATGCCCCGACCTAAACCTTTTTCTCCCACTCCTCTCCCTCCCGATCTACTCCGCGACCCAGCACACCTCGCCAATCCGTGCATCGCCAAACGCCTTACCGGTCTTCTCCGATCCATACTCCGAGCTCAGATCGAAATTGCCAATTATCGCAAATATAGAAACGGGCGCGATCGTTTCCAGGTACGATCCTGAGTTCGAGCTACGGTGTCGTGGCTGTCGTCGTCGTAGTTCGCGGTTACCACGGGGTTAAGGCAGAGTTGGTATCGAAAGGGATCGAGGGGAGGGGAGTGTGTAAAAGATAAAAAGGAAGACATTGGACGCAAGTGCGTAGAAAGATAGGTGGTAAAAATGGGAAGGTGCGTGGCTAGGTCGGCGCGCGCGACCCCTTGCTACCGCGGTCGCGCTGCCCCCGTTCGTTCGCGCTCGGCATTCAAACCCGATGACTCAAAAACCAGCGTCTGCCGCGCGTCCCCGAGTCTCGCTCTAACGCGCGCATCTATCGCCTCCGACCTACGCTAGAGTTCTCCGTTTATCTCCTCTTACTTTTCCTATACCCCTCATCCCTCACCCTCTCCCGCTCCCTCTCCCTCTCCCTCACCTTTGCCGTTCGATCGCTATCGATCGCCACACCGTTGGGTTGTGTTACGCGTCATCGTAGTCGGTGACTGTTCCCAATAAAACGCATCGGCGTGCTTTGCTTCCTTCCTTCCTCCCTTCCTCCGCATTCGTGTTTTACCGAAAACGGACAACGCGGAAAGTACGCGTGGCGCACGCGTTTAACCTTAAGCGACCTATGGAAATGGAAGAAGGTATCCCCCGTTGTCGGTGACCGTCGCCGGACAAACGACGAAAATGTTCTAACGTTTCGTTATTCAGGCCTGTGCGACAACGACGACGCGGAGGAACTCGATAATACGCTCAAGGTTGTCTGCTCGCGACTCTACTGCTTATGCGCGCGTTTCTGCATACACGTGATATCGCGAAATACGCGAACGTTGTTCCGGCGCTTCGGTTTCTCCGGTCACGCGTCAAATTCGACTGGAAATCGAGTCGAATCCTTGCGCGGCTCGGCTCCGTTTTCAACCACAGCCCCACGGCCCGCTACCCTCCCACACCCTTCTTTCGCCTTTCCTCGTCCACCCGATCCAATCGTTATTTCTCCGATTCGAACAACCGATTCGCCTTCGACCACGTTGCGTTTTACCATCGTCGTTTAGGCAGACGTTATCGCGAACAATTGCGTAACGAGTGACACGCGAGTTTAGTACCATCGCCGATGACGTTTCTCGTTTCCTCTTCGCCGGTTTTGGAAACTCCGGTATCGTGCCTGTGCGCGCTTATATCGAGCCACGTACGAATCGCCACGTCGGAACGACAGTTCTTCCTCTCTTCGTTTCCCGGTCTAAGGCGATTCCGCGGATTAAAAACGTCCGAGTAGACGTGTTTGCCGGTTCGCGTGGTTGGTAAACGATTACGCACGGTGCACGGCGCAGGGCGCAGGGCGCACCGGCTAGCGGTGTACGCGAGCCTCGTCCAACGACGAGAGGTATACCGATACGAAGGATGCTTTAATCGATGTTCAAGGTTAAACGAGAGAATTATTAGCGCTGGCGCGTGTTGCGACGGGCTCGCGGTGGCTCGCGCGATCGCGAGACGATTCGCGGTTCGGTCAGTACCAAGCTACCGCATACGTAGATGCGGTGCGTCGGCATTTCGTCACGCACACCGGTTACATAATCATCCAGCGTCCAAACGATCGCTCATACGGACCCTCGTGGTCCGCGATCGCCGGGCGAAAACCTTTTGAAACGCGACGTAGCCAGAAGAACCAGAGACCGTTCGCTTCGGGGATAGATAACTCCGGTGGTCGGGGAACCGAACGAATGCCCCGATGTAGCAACGAGCTGCCGTTTCGTAACCGATAACCCGCTAACGGCTCGACCACGGTCACCGATCGTCGGTCAGAACCGACGTTAACCAAAACTCCAAACACGAAGGAAAGGTGGGAGAGGAAGGAATTTGCGTACGCAGCTTTACCGTGAAAATTAGTGCATGCATAAACGAGGCTGGACGCTCGCGCGTGCGCGCTGCTCCGTTCGATCGAACTGCGCAACGGCACGATGGAATTTCACCGAGCAGAAACTCGAGTCGCGAAATTTCGAAACGCGTCCTTTTCGCCCATTTCCCGGCCTTTTCCGTCCTCCTCGTCGCTCGAGAAACGCCGCAATGAGGAAGAAGAAGAGGAAGAGAAGGTTGCCGGAAACGCGAGGGAAGGTTGAACTTTAGGAAGAGCGCCGTGGAGAGATGGAAGGAAAGAGGAAAGCGAGGAACGAAACGTTCCTTGGCCGAAACACGGTTGGCCCCTAAGCTAAAATAAGCGGAAGTAAGCAGCACGAGCGCGTCTAAATTTAGACATGGACGCGTGCTCGTGGTCGGCCTTTCGGCCTTTCGGCCATTACGCGCTAGCAGCCCAGTCGTTGCATATCTTCTTCCTTTAACGTGCAACCGATTCGACTTTACCTCCGGCTTGCAGACTCGCGTGCACGCCACTCGGCCTCCGCCTTTTAGGCTCCATACATAATGGATATCGGAGATCCAGTCCACTCGTGGAAAACTCCTCTCATTTGCATTTCGACACCTCCGACCTCCCTGCCATTAGGCCTGTCGTTGCGTATTTCGACCGACGACACGCGATACCGCGAGTAGCAAACGAAAAGGAAGTAAAGAGAAATAAAAGAACGGAAGCTCGCGTGCCATTTCGCCAATACCAACCGTCTCTTTTTCCTCTCTTCTGCCCGCGATTATCGTTGATGCGTGGTCGAAGCGGAGGGAACGCGATCGCGAGACTCGGATCGATTCGGTATGCACGCCGCCTTATCGTCGATTCCGCGCGAACAAGGGTGGCTGAGAGGAAAGCGCGTACAAGATAGGCTGTACGAGGACGAATCGGCCGGACCAGCTGACTGCCAAAACAGCTGTGGCGATACACGCGATGATGGATCATGGCTTGGCCCGGTTCGCTGCTTCCTCCTCTCCTCTCCTCTATTCTCCTCTGCTTCTCCTTTTCGACCTCTCGACTCGCGATCGCGCGATTCAGCGTTACGCGCGTGGACGGCCAATTCCCCCGCCTCTCCGCGCTCTTCGCTCTCTTCTCTCTCTCGCGGACCGCGTACGGGGAAAGAGAGGGGAAAGAGAGGGAAAATCAGGCGGCGAACTCGTAACGTAACGCGTCGCGGTGCGTCGCGTAACCGTACGTCATTCTTGCCGCAGCGATACCGACCAATCCGTCGATCGTTTCGCGCCTTTCCGGCCAGTCTCGATCCTTTATCCTTACCTTTACCTACCACCTACGAGAACAGAATTCCAACACGTTTCTCCCCAATTATGCACCCTCGACCGAGATTATCTCCTTTTTTCCTCTTTTTTTCCACTCGTTCGCAGAGCTCGCGTATTTTTGGACTCGTTGCGCAACGAACAATACGCCGGCGACGAACCGTGTGGGAAAAACCGTTCCATAGGATTTCGCGAGCGCCGAGATATTCGCCGCCATCTCTACGAAACGAATCGAATTACCATCCACGTTGCAAAGTCACGCCGTGACGAAGAGGAATTCGATTCTCTATATAAAACGTTTGTTGTTTCAAAGTGAAAGTTGCCGTTATCTAATTCCGGTGTTGGAAAAAATTCGAAAGTATCTTCCCTTTCTTTCTCTTAACGATCGATTGATCGAGGATATCGGCGACGATCGGCGACGCGGTACGTTTCGAGGGAAAAATCGGTACGCGCTAGGACGGCCGTCGTAGACCAATCGGCCAGATAAAAACTATCGCGTTTCGAAAGATAAGGCGAAACACGCCCAAAAAGAGATATCGGCTAGGCTAGAAAGAAGGTTAGAAAGAACGCTAGGAACATACCTCTTTCCCCTGCTCTTTTTACCATTACGGAACGAATCGACTCCGGTGTCGTTCTCCTGCTCCGTCCAATTCTACCGTACGGTTCACCGCGATATTTCTTACCATCGTAAATCTACCAAATGATCCGACGCGACAGTTTCCTACTCGTTCCGCTTAACGTTTCAGCCTTCTCGCGCTACCGCCACTTTTACGATAACCCTCCACGCGTTACGACCAATCCCCGTTACATCACTCCTACGATACCTTTCATGAGATATCGTAACCTAACGAATATGATACTCGATACCGTCCACGGTATCCTTGAATTTACGTAATGGCTATTCTTCGTTATTCGTCGGGCTTCTTTCCTTCCCCCCTATTGTCCACGGTGTCCATCTTTTCCATCCTTCCCCTCTCTCTCCCTCCGTTTGTCTATGCGTCTATTCCTTCGCGCATCTATCCCTCTCTATCTCGTTTCTCGTCGCGCGTTTCGCGTTACGCGGTAGTTTGCGTTACGTTTGCGTAATAATTTTCGTCGTTTGCGTTTTCGCTTTTCCAAATAATTGGACAGTGCGTTTCTCGACCGATCGCTTCCGTCTCAAACGGAGCGTCAAGCGACGTCTTTCTCTTTCCTCTTCTTCTTCGTTTACCTCGATCGTTAGTTTTACTTTATCCCGCGGAACGTACGGAGTTGTGAAGGAAACGTAGGTGTGCGTTCCGAGTCGGCCAAAGCGTGCTTCTGGATCGACGAAGCGACAAAAGAAAAGGGAAAAGGGGAAGGGAAAGGGGAAGTAGAGGACAGGGGGAGAGTTGAGATGGCTGAATGGATCGAGATCGACGGCCACCGAGAGAAAACAGGATCGCAAAGAATAGTGCCGTTCCGGAGGATAATTTTCGAAACGCGGCAAAAAATATTTAATTGCTTCTAGATCGGACCAGATCGATCGATTCTCGTTTACGCTTCGATAAACGAGAATTCCCTTTGCGCAAACATGGAAGAAAAAAAAAAGAAACGTCTCGGTTAACGTTTCCATAGTGAGAATCATCTTTTCCCTTCGTTTCGTTGGATCGCGATCGTGCGTAGCGCGTTGCGATTTCCGTGAAAACGCAAAGGTTCGAAAGGGCGACCTTGATAGGTAACAAGTGCAAGGCCAAGAAAAGGGTCTTGCCGTGTCCCGGAGCGAGTAGCATCGCGGACCGTCTGGTTGGTTCGCCCGCCAACCGCTTTCATCCACTCTCGCTCTTGCACCCTTTTACCCTTTTTATTCTTTGACGTAAGCCTTTTGTCCCTCGGGATATTTGCGGAGCTTTGTTTCGTCGACGGCATGTACACCGGCTTAAATATACGTCGCTAATGGCACGGAACCGAAGATACAAAGGGTTGTTCGCTACTGCAGCCGCTGTTACCGTTGCTATCGCCGCCGTTCTCCTTCTTCCCGTACCTGTTACCGCTTCTCTCGCTGCCTACGCTTCTCGCTCCTCCTTCCCGATAGCCGTTTATTTTTAATTTCACCGAGCTCGAGAAAATAACGCGCGTATCGGGGCGAAAGTCGAGCATCGGGGCTGGAGAACGGCGAGGATCGCGCCTCTGTTTTCGTCCACGGCTAGCCGACACGGAAAGAACGAAAACGGGATGAAAGATCGAACCAGTCCTTTTACGTTCCGCGAATACGATATACCAAGCGCAACATTGCAGGTCACTGCAATGCGGCTGATGGTGGCAGTTGGTCAATAGGCAACCAGCCAATTTCGATCGAATTTAAATAAGCCCTTGTGCCATTTTCCACTGTCAGCTTCCAACCTCTATCTACACCTATATACGCATGGTTGGAAAAGGAAGCTGGTTTCGGTGCGTGGACAGGATCGCTGCATAGAACGAGTCGCGCGGGCGATCGAACAACGATCGAACAACGATCGTACAATGATCGAAGATCAGGGATCAGAGATCGGAGATCGCGGATCAAAGATCAAAGATTCGCGCCACGTCCCGTTACTCGTTCGGTCGATACAGCAGCCGTATCCGAGATGAGAAACGAGGAGAAATCTCGGCGATCTTGGGGATCTCGCTGTTGCGTACCTCGATACCACCTAACCGACTCTTCCAGAGGGAATTTCGAAACGCGCGCTTGCGCGCTGCAACGCGCTCGTGGTTCCTTTTACCAGCCACCTAGAGATGGCGGTACGCATCTTTTCCAGTTCGTGCATCATTCGAAGAACTCGTGACGCGTGCACTTACTCGGTCGGTACTCGGACTGCAGGCGTATCAAACACGAATGGTGGATGATACCGAACGAAACGCGTTTCGCCGACTCTATACCGTTCCGCCGAGTCATTCGCCAGTTCCACGCTTCTATTTATACGCCTATCCTTATCGATCCGCGTTTTTCGTCCTTTCCTTTCCCGCTCCTTTCCCGCTCCTTTCCAAAAATCCCGTTCGCGCGCAATCTTTCGCGATCATTCACCATCTTTCGCGTTCTTTACCGTGCGAATCAAGGCGAAACCATCGACTCGCATGTTCGGCTTTTCTTTTCTCTCTACCTTTTTTTTTTCGACTACGCGACCCGAATACTATTTTTAGTCCAATCGTACCTTATCGCTTTATACGCTTATTGTTTGCACCGTTTTACCGTCTTATCGGACGTCAGCTTCATTTTTTGGATTATTATCTCTAATTCACGCCCGACTACTTTATCGCGCTGTACGAGAGAGAACCGAGGGGATCGGTGGTGGCACGTAACAAGCGCTTCTACACCGGGATATTTTTCGGAGCATTGCTGAAATTCCGATCGCGTTCGATACTTGCAACGAGATACCCGATGGTTTCACCTGCGCCGCGGTCTCGTCGTAGCGCAACTTTTTTCCCCCCTCGAGTGCGATCGATACCTGGCCGCATCCTCCTCCAGCCATCCTCGCATAATCTCGGCCAATATCGCCTCTACGCGGCGCCATTTCCTAACGGGCAAACGCTTCGTCGCACCGTCTACTAAATTGTCCCAACCATTCCCTATCTTTTCTTCTTCTTTCCCCTACCTTCTCTTTCCCGCTGGATTAAGGTCGAGCAATCGCGGAAAGACAGCAGAGTCGATTCGACCACCGGGACGTCCGCCATGGAAGAATTCGTAGAGAGCGAACGCGTCGCGTGGAAGAAACGAGAAAAATGAACCATCCTTTCGTATTTACCGTATTTATCACGCGCTGTCTTCTCTTTATCCATTCACCTCTTCAATTACGCGCGTTATATATATAGAGAGAGAGGGAGAGAGGCGCGTTGGGCGCGGGTACGGAGATAGGGTGTGCGGAAGATAGAAAGGGAAGGGAGGGGTAGAAAGCAGGATCGAATGAAACCCTAGAAGGCTGGAGCGCGGCGTAAAACCACCCTCTATGAATCCCGTCGGCGTTACTAACCGATTACGCGACACGCGTATTCGCGATATATAGGTCAGAGAATGCGATCGTAAAGCCCGTGTCGTTCAAGGACGGAAAGTTGGCCGCTAGTTGGCCGCTAGTTGGCCGCTAGTTGCCCACTGGCTCCTCTCCGCCTCCTCTCTTCGAGAACCTGACGTTTAACCGACGTTGCGGTGCTTCTCCACACGGAGAAAAATCCGCGAGAGATCTCGGTCCAGGCGCGATCCTAGCAACTTCATTCCTTTGGGTTTCCTCGCTGAGAGAAGCACGCTCCGGATCGTTTGGCTCGGGCCAAGGTATACGGAAAGACAAACGCGCGATACTGGTTACCCTCCCGAGGTTGCATTCGGATTTTCCGAGACTTGACCTACTACTGCTGTTGCAGTTTAAAGTGCCGTGCTGACACTTTTAAAGATGGCGTCGTAGCAAGCACGCCCACTCAACGGAGCCTTACAATGCCTCGAGAGAGGTTTTTGTTCTAGAATAAAGACTCGTTCGCACTCCGTGATTCGCTATCCTATCCTCTACCCTCAACCCTATTATTCCTTTTTCAGCGGCGCGGATATCTTCGACTAGACGTCGTTTCGCGCCAGGCTTATTTCTTTTTTCCCTTGTCCTCTTCCCTCCCGTGCCTTCCTTCCTTACCTCTATCCAAGCGTACAGTCTTATCGGAAATCGTTGTCTCGTCGCGAATATTCGTTCGCGGATCCCGCTGGATCGTTATTCCCGACGTTGTCTCGATCGCAGACGGGCTACGAGGGTCCGTGACGAACCGAGAAGCAAATGGTCGAGTGGTCGACGGCGGTTTCGATAATCGCGCGACGCGACCAAAATCTGCCAAAATCTACCGATATCTACGGAAAAATCATACCGGTGTACCCTACCGAGAAGAGAAGGACGTGGTTGGCGTCGGCCGACCACTTCATCCTTCTGGTCTTCGATGTCGGTGGCATCGTACGGTTTCGGTGTGTAGACGACCGCTATAAGGATGAAGAGGCCTCGCGATACCACCCTTGCCCTTGACTACAGGCGCGAGACCGCTTGTCTGAGGGTTGTGCCGGAGCTCGCAGACAGGGTGAGTAGACGCGCGAGAAAGAAAGCGAGACGGCAAACGACGGGAAGGGAAGCGAGGAGAAGGGATGGGACGGGAAGGGAAACGAGTGTAAGGGAAAAAAGAGAAAAAGGGAAAAAGAGGAAAAGGGGGAGGGCACAGCGAGACGCAAAGCGTTTGCGAGTCTCCTTCCTACTTCTTTCGGCTGAGCCTCTGTGTCGAGGAACGCGGTGTGCTCGAGCTGGACGCGTAGATACAGTCGCGTGGAATTCGCGAGCTGTACTACGGGATAGAGCGAGTAAAGCGCGTAGAGTCGCGCGTAGTGTCGCGCGTCGAGTGGAGGGTCGAGGGTAGCCGAGAAGGGCTGGTCTACGTTAAGTGGTCGGTTCTTTCCTTCCTCTCTCCTTCCACGCTCTCTTTCTCTCTCTCCCGTTGGTCCGACAGCTAGTCGACTTATTCCACGCGTCGAACCTATCCGCGATCGTTACCTATCGTCGATCGTGCTTCGTTATACGCGCTCGAGATGCATCTCGAAATATTTCCTCCGCTTTTCTCATTCTCCTCGCCTCTATGGATCTCGGAATCGAAGGAATATCTCGGGCACGCGGAACAGCTAACAGTTGGGTCGTCGACGACCGTGAAACGACGAATCGGCACTTACCTTTCACGTGTTCCGGAGTATCCGCTGTACCAGCTCGCATGATGTCGCTCAAGTAATGCTCCAAAGTTCTCATACTGTCCAACGGCGAGTTTCCATTAGCCGTCATACGATCCTGCAACACACGCGTCGTTCCTTTACTATTTGTTCTCGCATCGAGAGAAAATCGCGGTATCTTCCCTTAGTCTCTTTGCCACCCTTCGTTCCGCGCGGTCCAGTCCGATTATCGGGCATACCGTTCCTTCCCGGTTCCCACGGCCGACGAATTTTAATTTTACCTCGACTCTCGTTATCGCGCATCATCGAAGCGAGCCTCTCTCTCTCCCTCCCTCTCAGAGAAAGGGCTATTCAGCAAGGACGAGTATCTCGATAGAAAAGTTACCCGGCAGCGATGTCGCCCGGTCGGATGAATAGGGTAACCAAAGACTAGGTGGAAAGGAAGCACGGGGGAGTAGAGTAAAGGGGACGCAAAGTTATCGGTTAAAGTCTATTTTCCATGGAGAAAGTTGGGGAAAAAGGAAAATCGTTGGCTCGTCGCTGAAAATATAGGTACGTGGTTGGCTCGGTATTATCCGACGCTTCCTACGCTTTCTCGCCTCGAGTTACGCGTTTGCCAAGGAAGACGCAGTAGAAGAAGGAGACAAAGAGGCAAATAAGGATAAAAGGAGGATAGGATTGGCGCGCGAACGATTTCGCGAAATCCGTTTAAAAGCAAAGGATCGATCGCGCGGGTGGGTGTCCGACCACGCGGCGTGCTTTACTACTGAACTCGTTTCGCTACGGCAGTTCGTTACGGGAGAAAACGTTGCTACGATATTCCGATGAAGCGACAACGAAACGGGCCAACGCGTGTATATCTGGTGGAAACTTGGGCCAAACACCGATCGCAAACTCGTCGTTGTAAAGCTAAACGCAGCGCGCAACCCAACATCGTGGTTTAACGTTAACCAGGAGATTCACGCGATCGATCGTTCGACGCGGAACGGAGCGGAACGGAACGGAACGGAACGGAACGGAATGGAACGGATGGAGAGGGAAGGGAAGGGAAGGGAAGGGAACCACGAAAAGACCATGGCAACGCACCAGTCGACCAAGGTATCCGAGGAGGCGGAAAAGGGTTTCGAGGTGCGCCGAAAGAGAAGAAAAGAGAGAGAGAGAGAGAGAGATTAGAAGAAGGAGGTGCGGAAAAGTGCGCGAGCTCGATGCCGGATAATCCTTCTGGTGCTCTGCCATCGTTCTTATAAGCAGGCACGCGGAGGTGGAGGTGCAAAGGTAGCCCCACTTCTCTGGCATTCGCGTTTTCTTCGTACTAGCTGCAACCCCGAGGTCTACTCTCTCTCTACCCTTCCACGTGAACACGGACTCTCCGTGTTCCAACCCACTTCCCCTTCTCCGGTTTTACAGGAACGCACACATTGCCGGAAACGTGACTGGAGTCACGTGCGCGCGCACGCTTGCTACACACGCGTATACACGCGCTGGTAAACGCGAATCACGAATGGGCGCACCAGCACCCTGCTACCCGATTTCCGTGCACGCGCGCATATCCGTGTGCAGGCACAAGCGCCGAGCAACCTTTTCTCTCCCTCCCTCTGTCTCTCTCTCTCTCTCTCTCTCTCACTCCCCCTCCCTCCCGTCCACCCTCTCTCGCTCCGTTTCCGTCTAGCAGAAGGCACGCTAGAAAATCAATATAGGGAAACCAGGAAGCGACGGCAGGGCGTCGACAGCAACCTCCGTGCAGGCTCCATCGCAGTACCACCCCTATTCCACCCGCTCCTTCTCCCTTCTTCCTCCTCATTTTCCTTATCTATTTACCTGGCCCTCCTCCCTTTTCCCCTTTTTCCCATTTTTCCATTCCCGACACCGCGCTCCTCGTCTTTGTCGAACGAAACGCGAGAAACCGTAATCGACCGAGCATCCTCGATTGGTTTACCAAGAAAATATCGTTTGGCAGGCAGCCATCCGAGGCATTTTTCCATTCTCGCGATTTCTTTCACCAATTCGATCAGGCTCGAAGTCGGTTGGTGGTGGACCACGACGTCGAAGGACACGGATGCGAACGAGGATTCTGCGCTATACGACCGCAAGGGTGTGTTCTCGCAACAACGCTGGCCCACTTCCAACCACGATAGCTGGCGAAATGCAGCCACGTCGGTTTGGTTTGCGTCGCGCCTGTAATCGTTCGGTCCTGTCGATTCGAAAGGAACGAATGATGGGTTAGGTTTGAGTTAGGTTGCAGGTTTGCCCTGGAGACAGGGAGGAGGAGAGTAGCGAGGACCCGGAACAAAGCGACGTCGCGGTCTCGCGCAAGGACGCGAGGCGGGGCGCGTCGCGGCGCGCTCTTACGTCGAGAATTTCGGAGCGTCCGCGAGGTGAAGAGAGGAGAGAGGAGAGAGAAAGATTACGCAAGGGGGCGAAGTGTGCGGCACAAAGGGAGAAAAGCGCGAAAGGGATTGTTAGCGAGCGTATACGCGCGTGCACGTATTCAAACGCGGATCCATCTTCGGCTGGTGGATTTCCGCGCATCCCGCAGGTCTAGACGCGACACCGTCGTTCTCGCGCTACCGGCCGTTGTTCCGCGCCCGTTTTGTACTCATCCGGTCTCTTTTCCTTTCGCTCCGTGAACCAGACACGCGTAATTCGCCGCGCCCCGACACCTCTTTTCCTCCCCGGAAAAAGGGGAAAGAAAGAAAGAATGAAAGAAAGACGTCGACTCTGCGCGTATATTCCACCTGGACGTCCTCGGGCAGCGTCGCGTACGATTATCGTTTCGTCGCGGTTTCGCGAAGGCGGAAGCCGCGTGGCAGGAAGGCGCGTGGTGGAGCGATAAAACGGAAGCCAGAGTCGTCCCGACCTAGGCGAGCGCGGAGGAAACGATCGGAGTGGACGATGCCGCGAACTAGGTCACGTGGAAACGGGCAGAATCGCGCGTCGCGGCGGCGAGCCGGAGGGCTGGATTGATGGCGTCGGTAGTAGCTGGATCGCGAAATTGGCCAACGTTTACGGAGGAAATGTCGGAAAGGAAGGGTGTCGGTGGTGGTAGGAGGAAGAGCGGAACGGCGTTCGATAGCGCAGCCACCCTCTCGCGCACCCTCTCGTCGCTGCAGGCTCGCCGCGCGATCCAGTCCGCCGGCGAGTTTTATTACATAAGCCGAGAGGTCGCGCAGCGAAGGATCGATCGATGCCAGCTCGATAAATTTTTCCCGTTCTTCGGAAGAACGGACGCGCCGCGGGTTCTCCCCGCGACCCGCGAGGGGAAAGAAGGACGCGGCTAGGGAGAGGAGAGGGAGAGAGAGTGGGTCGGTCGGACCACGCGACGGGCGGGACACGGCGTGGCTGGCG
>NIJG01000048.1:273622-354704 GCA_002201625.1 Euglossa dilemma | reverse complement strand
TGCTATCGGCGGATCGCGGCTGGCCGAAAATACCAGATGCCACGCGTCGCCGCCTACATTTCGATAATCGTTCGGAGCAGCGATACTACTCGATACGCGGCTGAATTTCCGAGCCGTGGTTGACGTGGTCCGCGGCTCGGTTCGGTCGGAGCGGTGGCACGCACGTGTTTCGTAACGGCGAATATCGACGCCGCTGCGTAACGCCACCGCGTCAAGGTAAAGTCAATAAAAATCTTTATCTTCGCGCGCGTCCTATGTTTTTCGAATCGACACGCCGCGCTGCCTTCCTTCTTCCCCGCCGGCCCCGATCCTAATCCTCTCTCGCGGCCCGAACTCGCGAACTAGAACGCGTCCCAGTTTTCCCGTTCCCCTTTCCGTTCCCCTTTTCTCCGCGACAGGGATAAATATCCGTGTGGTCGGTCGATTTTTCCACCAAGGGACCAGGGTGCGAGGAACGCGTAAATAGAGAAGCTCGAAGCGTAATCGGCGCCCGTCTTCGATTGGTTTGCTCCCGCTGGCCAACCGGCCTACCAGCACGTGCCCCGATTCGCTTCCAAGGTGAATGACGACCGACGACGAGTTATCGGACTCGAGCATTTTTTCGCTCCGCTGAACGGTTCGCCAACGCCACGCGACCCTCCCTCCCCGAGCATTATCGTTTTTCCATCGCTCCTATACCCCCCGTTAATAATCCAATCCGCTCCTCGCCCATTCCCTTTTCCTCCTTTTACACCTTTGCTTTCGCTGTTTCGCTGTTTCGCGGCGCGGATAAGAAACCGCACGATAAACTCGCACCGAGCGGATCTCGCGGCGCGCCTACTCGAATTTATCGCTTCGCGATATGCCAGTCCGTCGCGAGACGCCTCGCCTCGTCTTTCCAGACAGACAAACCTTTTTCTTTCCGCCAAATCTTTCCCGCTACTACTACTACTACTACTACTACTACTACTACTACTACTACTACTACTACTACTACTACTACTACTACTACTACTACTACTACTACTACTACTACTACTACTACTACTACTACTAATACTACTACTACTACTACTACTACTACTACTAATACTACTGCGCTTACTTCCGACCTCCGCAGTTTAGTTGCTAGTCGCTTTACCGCCATCTACGATTAACCGGGTTTCGCCCAAGTTATAATTGGATCACGGCCTTTCCACGGAGATTAGAAGAACCTTTTCGTTCGTTCGAAACGAGCCGAACCACGCGTGAAATTAATTTCCCACCTTTTCCCAGGCGGATAGAGGAAAATCCGGTGCGCGTGTAGGAAAGGAGAGAGGTGGAAAGGAGCTGGTGCCCGAAGGGTAATAGTTGGCGCAACGGAATCCGCCATTTCTCCCGAATAGTATGCAGATCTATTTTCGACGAGTGGTTAAAATAGCTGAGCTTAAACTTCTGCTAGACACTGTTTGAGCGGTTTGAGCGGTTCGAACGGTTCGAGCTGCCACGCAGGAGAGGAATTGGGTCAGACACGGACGAGTCGAAATAAGTATCGGAAAAGTTGTTCTCTCTCCGCGGAGCGACCGGGGTCGGTCGCGTTAACCATGCGTTCGATTAATAACCGAGGTCTCCTCTCTCTCTCTCGAGCGTTTGTCCCGAGACGATCGGGGACCGGGTGTAGTAGGACGCGTGGACCAGACGAATTGGCGAACGGTGATTGGAAACTCGACCGAGTTTCCACCGACCAAAGTCGAGGGCGCTGAGGTTCGCTCGATCGAAGCGAGAGGGTGCGCGCTGACATCGTCTTTCTTCCCACGCTTCTTTCTCCAATTTCCAGCAACCACCAACTCCGTAACCGTGTTTTAAAACCACCCTGACACACGCTGTTCGAGATCAGCAACCGTTCAAACAGCCGTGTTTTCTACCGTTTAAATTTAAATGCGTGTCTCGAAGCGGTTGCGTAACCTGGCATCGAATGCGTGCACCAACGAAACTGCGGAAGCTAAACCTACCACCGGTATATATACTTTTTCCACCGAACCATGCCGCTATAGCGTACCTCTGCAGCGTAACCTCTCTCTCTCTCTTCCTCTCTCGCGCCACGTAGGTGGAGAGCGCGATCGATAGCGGAATAAAAAGTCAACGCAAAGAGCGGAAGAAAGAGACGCGATTGAATACGTTAGTAGGAAAGAGCGGGAGTGGTAAGGTCTGGTACACTGGGTCAAAGATAGCGAAACGGACGATAACGCGATCTCGAGAAAGAGAGAGAGAGAGAGGGGGTGGAAGAGGGAAGGGAAGAGAAGCAACGAACCTGCTGAAACGGTGGCAGCTGCAACAAATCCCGGTCCTCGGCGGTGGTGACTTCGAAGGTGGGTGCAGGTTGCGGCGGATACATGTTGCCCTTGCCGGGATAGGAGGTGCTCCTTCGAAACTTGACAGGACTGATGCAGGAGGGATGAGCCGCTGGTCCCGGATGTCCGGGGAAGGTAGGGCTGGGCTTCCTGCCCTGCAGGCCAGCGGCGGCCGCGACCGCGGCAGCGGCGTGCAAGGACGAGTGCCGCGGTTCCACGGCGAAAGCCCCGGGCTGGCCACCGCCGCAGCTTGCGGCCCAGCGTTCCATTGCTGCGGCGCTTGCGGCGCTTGTGGCCCGCCCGACCACGCCGCGTAACCTTTGCCCGGCAGGTAAACACCCGGGTGCGACGACGCTGGAGCTTGTTGCTGCTGCTGATGTTGTTGCTGCTGCTGCTGCTGCTGCTGCTGCTGATGCTGCTGAGTGGAAGACTGTACGTTTGGAACCGATTGTTGAGAATTCTGGTTACCCGGAGGAGGAACTGGCGCCCGTCCATATATACTAGATCCCGTGGACACGCCATAGATACCGTTTTCCCTAGTACTAATGCTCGNTGTTGTTGTTGCTGCTGCTGCTGTTGCTGCTGCTGCTGAGCGGACGACACCTGAAGACCGTGTCTGGTAGTAGGAGCGGTGGTCGGGGTACCGTGCGGTTGCGGGAAATTGTGACTAGCCGTGATAGCGCGGCGCGTACCGGCTGACACGGTCGGGCCGGCACCGGCGAACAAACCGGACGGACCACCGGTCGGGAAGTTGTGGAAGGTGGCGATGGACCCGTTCACCGGTAACGCGTGCAGCTCGACCTCGTCAGACCACAAACTGGACACCCTGCCGGCCTCGGAGAAACTTTGAAGCGCCGAGCTGGTGCTGCAGACGATCTTCTTCTCGCTGGAGGAGGGCGTCGTCGGCGTGATAGCGATACTCTCCACCTCCACCGCGTCTTTCGTCTTTTCTTGCCCGGCCACCGTTTCCAGGCCAGTGCTCGGCGATAGCGGCGCTGCTTTGCCACTGGCTTGTTTCTCGATCAACAGATCGTCCTGCATCGTCGATGTCTTTATCGTTACGCCGGTACTCGCGTTACTGCCGATCGAAGACTTGGTCGTGCTGGACAAGCTACTCGAGAACAGACTCGTCGCGCTAAAGTCCCCCATAAATCGCCGGGGTTCCAAGATCCACCGGTATCCTCTCGATCCTATCGAGCTTCCTTTCGCCGACCAACTCCTTTTGGATCCCCCTGACGAACGATACCGTATCTTTTAGGCCACCTTTCTCCCTTTCTCGCCTCCGCTCCAAATTTCACCCTCCCCGTCCCCTTTCTCGTCTTTCTCGTCTTTCTCGTCTTTCTCGTCGTCGTTGTCGTCGTCGTCGTCGTCGTCGTCGTCGTCGACCACCCGTCGACCGGAGCTCGCGAGACAACTATCGATCCACGGCGTACGCGTAAAAACACCCACGAAGCCCGGAAGCTGTGCGAACTACACCGATATTTCGGTTCTCTTATTTTCGCCGTTTTCCTCGATTCCTTTGTCCTGCTCTCTCGCTCTCTCTCTCTCTCTCTCTCTCCCTCTCTCTCTCTCACCTTCTCTCACACTCTCTCTCTCTCTCTCTCTCTCACCCTCTCAATCTCGCTCTCTTTCCCTTTTCCTCGACGTTCCTCCCTCCTTTCAACGCGCTTCGATCGCACGTTCTTTCGTGACCTAACGCGTATTCCGTTTCTTCCTCTCTCTTTCTCTCTTGCTCTCTCTCTTCCTTCTATGCATACACATACACGCACGCTCTTGCTGTTCCTTTTTCTTGTTTCGGACGCGATAATCCATGGATAAGGTTCGAAGCGATATTATACGAGGGGGAAGACGGTGGTGTTACTCGGTGGAGGATTCCCCCTGTGGGTTATCGAACGACCGGCAGCTCGGTCGGTTGGTCGCTCGATCAGCATCCTCGGCCGACCTCGGGCTACCGTATCGTCCGAACGGTTCCGTTCGATGGTCTAACGTCTCTTTCCGGTATCACGAGCTCGGTATTTCGCCAACATCGTTTACCCCCCGTCGACGAATATGCCGCGAGCTACTCGGAATTCTCGCGAGTACACGCGCCAGGCAACGCGACCTTTCGTCTGCTAGCGCGACTATTCCTCGATTCCTTCAGTCGCGTTTCACGCACGCACCAACTCGTACACACGCACACGCACACGCGCACGCAGGCACGCAGACACGCATACCGCGCGTACTACGCGAAACGAGGCCGGGATGGTCGTTGCTGGTTGCGTAGCGTACGCGGCACCGCGCAACCAACGCCACTCTTTTCGCCCAATCTCCCCGAAAACCTGGCAAATCCGTTTCCCGTTTCCCGTTTGCCGATTACCGATCGGCCGCGGCCGATCGATCCACTCGCCGCGAGCAACCTCCGATCCCTCGGTCCTCCCGACACCACCACCACCGACACCACCACCACCACCAGCACCACCGCCGCCGTCACCGCCGCCGCACCGCTCTCTTATCAAATTCACCCGACTTTTACCTCTCCCTCTGTATTATATCTAAACCCTCTCTCGTCTCTCGGTTTCCCGTCTCCGACCGTGACTTGGCGCGTCCTCTCCGATATCCGCCGAACTTACCGTCTCGGCTTGTCTTCGTTCCACCTAGCGCTGCTTCTCATTGGCAACTCGCGTACTATGACCACTCGCGATTTATCGTTTGCCCACCGCACTGCTCCTGTTCGTTCACGTGCCACGATTTTTAGTACGGTACGTCGTAGCTGTCCACTGGCCAACCGAGTCTCGAGTTCTCCGGCCCTCGTAGTAGTAGTAGTAGTAGTAGCGGATTCGATCGATCCGTAATCGGACAGCCGGCCGCTTGTTCGCGTTTCTTCGCTGCGCTCGACGGAGCAGCACTCGATCGCGACCGCGATTCGTCCACGCAGCTTCGTCGCTCTGCGTCCCGCCTAACACGATTCGTCCCTGCTGCCGACTTTTCCAACACTGTGGCCGTGCTACGGCCCACACCACCATGCCAGCCGTACAGTCTCTCCGCGTAGCCGTCCGCTCGGCGATCTTCGGCCGCCGCTTCGTCCTCGTTCTCGTCCTCGTCGACGTCGTCGTCGCTACGTCGCTGCTGCGTCGCGCCGCGACGTCGCTCACGCACGCGCGTTAGCCCGTGCCGCTTCCAGCCGCCACCGCCGCCGCCACCGTCTTCATCCTCCTCCGCCTCCTCCTCCTCCTCCGCCGCCGCCGTTCTCCTCCTCAACCCCATCCACCTCATCATCCCCATCCTCCTCGTCATCCCCATCCACCTCGTCGTCCTTCCTTCCACCCTTTCGCCTTCTAGTCCAGCTTCCGCGGTTCCACGTGAATTTTCAAATACCGCGACGCCAGCGCCCCGTCCCTTCTTCTCTTCTACCATCTTCCGCACCGACTTACGCTAAGGTCACTTACCGACCGAGCTTGCGCCGTTACCGCCGGTTCCTTTAAACCGTAACTCCCATTCTTTTACTCTCCTTCGCATCCAATCGATTCGATTCCTTTTCTTCCTTTTCCTCCTTTACCCGAAAACCGTACTATTCTTCCTTTCATCGTGTTTGCCAACTTTTTTTTCTCTCCGTCTACCACACCTTGTCGCGTTATGTAACCGGCAAATCGATTCAGTTGCTTTCTTTCGGAAGAAGCGTATCGAAATCCCGCGTAAAATCATTCCGATAATCGATAAACCTTCTACGCGGTAACTGTAGATGGAGTGACCAACCGCGTGAATCGGTCAAACTTGACGTTTCCAGTCAACTCGTCCAACGATCCAGAGAAACGGGGGAAAACGAGGTAATCGTGTTTTACGCTTAGTCGTTACGTTTATTTCGACAAGATGAACAGACTATTTGGTCGCCCTAAACCCAAGGAACCATCGCCGAGTATCACCGATTGTATCGCCGGGGTAAATATCAACTTTTTCTTCCATCGTTCGAGAGGTTATGTGTTCCTCTATCCACTCGCGCATATACCTATTACGCGTAATTAACGCTATCCTTAAAAGGTCGACAGCAGGGCGGACTCCACGGAGAAAAAAATAGCTAAATTAGACGCCGAATTGAAGAAATATAAAGATCAAATGGTTAAAATGAGAGAAGGCCCTGCAAAGAATGCGGTTAAAGCTAAAGCACTGCGCATTCTCAAGCAGCGTAAAATGTACGAGGCACAGGTGGATAACTTACGCCAACAGGCTTTCAACATGGAACAAGCCAATTTTGCCACTCAAACGTTAAAAGACACCCAAGCCACTGTGGTTGCCATGAAAGAAGGAGTTAAACAAATGCAGAAAGAATTTAAAAACATCAATATAGATCAGATCGAGGTATCTTTCCAGTCAACTTGTACGCGCGTCTTTTCCTTCCTACTTTTCTTTTCCTCCTTACAACGGAACATCGATACTTTCTTTAGGACCTTCAAGACGACTTGGCGGACATGCTGGAACAAGCCGACGAAGTCCAGGAAGCGATGGGTCGCAGTTACGGTATGCCAGATGTAGACGAAGATGAATTAGCAGCCGAATTGGAAGCTCTCGGAGATGATTTAGCCATCGACGAAGATACTAGTTATTTGGACGATGCCATTAAAGCGCCTAGCGCACCTGACAAAGAACCTGGTACCAGCTCTGTTAGGAATAAGGTTTCTATCTATAATTTTTACTACCTTCACTTTTTATCCATCAAACCTTCAAACGATATTTTCTCCTTCTAGGACGGTGTTCTGGTCGACGAGTTTGGTTTGCCACAAATACCAGCTACTTAAATCGCTGTATCGGTACGGGTTAACGTTACGTATATCGATATGTCCAAAGACGGTTGGCCATTCAGCGATTATCAATTTTTAATATCATTTTACGTATGTCGCGTGGTATAGCCTACTAGATATTTCAAATTTTCCAATTTACAAATTTATCCGTGCAAATTTGCCTAAACGAATTTCCTTTCTTTCATAGATATCTTATTACGGAAATTTCGTAAAAGATCAACAATTATCTTCTTATTCTTACTGCATTATGTTCCGGAGATTGAAAGGTTGTTAATGTATAGCTCGCATTGATAAATAAAATCGTTTAATCGAAAAATTTAAAGTATCTCTAATCGTGGAACGCTCTTTTCATTTTCATTTTGTAATTCTTCGTATTGCATAATCAAATTCGAAATTGTCTCTTTACTATCCGTGAAATGCGTTTCTTCGAAACCACGTACTTGCGTATAATGATATACATGTGCCTGCAACAAAACCATATAATAGTTTTCGTACAGCTTTCAATTAGATTATCTTCGTTCTTTCTAGATAGTTGAGAAAGCTTTATTTGCTAAAGTTACGCGTTACGGATCGAACCATAACGTCTCAGTCGTAATCTATTCGTTCTCCTCTTTTTTTTTCTTCTTTTCTTATCTTTTCACTTTAAATCTTATACCTTTTCTTAACTTTTACAAAATATCGAATAAATTACGACTTTGGCTATCTATGATTCACCTATGATCCGCCCATCGTCTATTTCTATTTCTAATGCTAGTGTACGCTAGTATACGCGCGTTACGCACATTATATACGTCTCGACATTACCTTTCTTTTATATAGTCTGGTAAATTGCTTTACTATATTTTTGAATAACGATGCCATCGAAGAAGAATTTAAAAGGCACAACAAAGAGGTTGAATGTCCAGCTGGAGGTACGGAACACAAACCTATCTTCATAGCTTCGCTGCTCCATTCCGCGAACGAAACTTTTTTCCGAAATCTAAGAACCGAAAGGCAGCGTTACATTCGATCGTGCGAAAACCTGTCAAACGCGTATGGAGAAATTCTATCGTTTGCGGAATACGCGAAACACGTACCTCTCGATGTTTCGTTTTAAATCGTTTACAGAACAGGTCCCCCTGGTAATGTGTGCGGCGCTCAAAATTATAGAACCCGATCGTAACGGGTCTACTTTAATTAATTGATTCTTTCGTGACCATGCATTGGTAAATAGTTCATCTAATAATCTTAAAAAAAGAACAAAGAAAGGCTAGAATGTAAATAACGTTTGGTGGATTTCTACCATATTTCTATGACATCAGAGGTTGCTACGTACTTTGTTCCTTGCATGCTGCACATCGTTGGCGCAGATAACGCCAATGGACTGATGCTGCTGAATATATAATGTAACTTTGGATATGCTACGAGATTTGTTGCTATTTCGTTCATATCCATATTTAAATTACCAGGGAATCTTGATCCGCTAAAAAAATACCCGCGCATCTTCGAAATATGTAATATTATTTAATAACACGTTTCTTCGACCGTTGTAATTACCTAGTTAAATGAAGAAGCATATTTGCAACGATACTGTTCATATCTTGAAATGGCTTACACGAGATGTTGTAGTTTATCTGATCCGTGTTTTCCCTCTTCCTTAATTCATCGTTGCATATATCCAAAAGTGATTCATTCTCAATAGGAAATACACATGTCGCGTATTCTATGAGTTCTCGTGTTGCTAATAACACGTTATACGGAGCTGTAACAACATCTTGTACGGCGGTCGGATATATGCAAGATACTAACCTACGATAACTACCACAATGTGCATTAACGTTCTTAGATCTTATTGAAGCGCAACGCCATCTTAAAAATGATATTATAAAGATATTACCTGTCTACGGTAGGATAATTATTGGCCAACAACTTTAAAACAGCAGTTCCTAATCCAGAACCGGTACCACCTCCGAGAGAATGCATAATTAGAAAACCATGTAGCTTAGAACACTTTTCTACCATACGTCTTATAGTATCTTCCAATTTTTCGTAATATTCTGTCCCGTGAGTATAATAACCTACAGCCCTACAAATTACACCTGCGATACCTTTTCATCTACAAAAGTAATCTACCGTGACAATTAAACGAGTAATGCACTGATACCAATTATTTCCAGACCCTGGATAATTTGTTACTGTGCATGTTTGATCGAATAAATCACGTATAGGACCTCTTCTTAATCCAGCTACAACGCTATCTTCCATATCTATCAAAATTGCCTATACACCAAAAAATTAATAATATAAATCTGTTCCTCTGGTACTTATTCGCTTGCTTTACAAAAGAGATAAAAAGGAAAGCAAACAATATATATATATGTTGCGTGTGTATATTGTACATACCCTTGCTTTCACTTTAGCATCTTTTAGATCAGTTACACTTTTAAAGCATGAATTCTGCGAATTATCAGGTATAATAAAGAAACTGTCAAATGCATCTGATAAATCATTCATATTTTTAACACGATTTCGTTGCGTTCTAAGTAAATTCATCCCAGTATTCGTTGTTTGTATGCCGTATTCGTGTAAAGCCAGAGGCCAAAATGTTGAGCCAATTTGATTTCCACATTGTCCAACTGAAATCAATGTAAATAAATGTATAAATCGCAATTGCCGGAAACACGATGTTACCAGATACACACCTTGTATCGTGATAAATTGACTCATTTAAACTTGATGAAAGATAGTTGAATTCGATCATTAACTCTCTTCGCAATTATTACATTTCGACATTTCCAACCATAAAACTCGCGGTATTTTCAATTTCACGAAGTGAGATCAGAGTATAATATCGATGTTTAAGTTACTACTATCGAGGTTCGTTCGTGTCGATTTTTAAATTTCAAACGACCAACTGCTGCATTCGCAATGTTGCCATCTCGACTGTAGAACTCGTGGTTTAACGATAAAACGTGTCATTAATTTTTGCACGATCAATAAAATGGCCAATAGAACAATCGAACCGTTAAGTGTTATTACTCTTTTACTTATCTGTAATTATTTTTATACAGGATTCGCGTCGAGTACAGACACAGGTAAGTCATACTAACCTATATTATACATCTGAAACGTACAAAGATTTGGTCGTTTTATCAGTTACGTCGATAGAGAATATGACCAGAGAATGGAGTAAAGAAAGCTTAGCTTATTTTAGTCAGTTATTATTAGATAGTTATTATTAGAATATTCGCGTATTCGTAATAGGTTACACGGTAAACAAGTCGACCTTTGTTTTATTTTTATACGCGAAAATATTTATACTTTCTATCCGTTTCGTTTAACAAATGCGAAATATATATGTATATATGTTAACCTTGAAAGTATTATATTTCATTCTTTCGTGAAGAAAATAAATTTTACAGAATCCATTTATCGAGTTTAATGTGTTTCTTTCATTCTTTTAACCTGAATCTTTTCTAGTACATTTTTTAAAGCCAGGAGACGTTGTTGAGAATGACAAACCTGGATTGCAAATCTTCTGTCATAGCGCCAACTTGAAGTATCTGATACATATGTGGAGAAGTCTAACAGTAAGAAATAACCGTTTGAAATTCACTCGCAGCACATAAATCTCTGTGAGACGTTTTATATCCGTACGTGTCTTGTTACGTTATAGATGCACTTAAATATAAACATAGACAACTACGATCTTTACAATGGAAAAACTCCCGAAGAAGTTAGGAAAAAGCACGACGATAATCAGCGGTCCTGGAGCATTAATATATTTAACACAAAGAAAGATAACAAATTGAAAATAAATCCATTCGAAGACGTATGTATCGGTGTACATGTATACCCTCTTAATTTGCCCAAATACACAATGAGCATGACACAAACACGTGAGTGGAATAAAGTAAAAAGGTGATTTACTCTATAAACGTAAGACACGTAAACGTTTTACATTCTTGTATAAATAGGTGTCGACATGTCAGAATTAACATTAATGCTGCTGGGCGCTGTAATGTATTGGAGCGCTCGCAAACTCAGTGGAAATTCCTTGTTTTATTATTTGATCTGTATAACGCTTGGAATCGGTACCTCGGTTATAATACTAGTATACTTCTTTAGCAAATTTTTGTTAAGGGTAAATGGTGTTTATATGCGCTTGGTTCTCGCGTGTTTCGCGACTTTTATTCATCTGAAATTAATATACGCATACGATTCAAGGGTAAAATGATGTACTTGATGGTTGCTACTGGTTGGACAATGAGTTTTTATCTAATCCAAATGTTATGGGAAAATATGCAACTAATCGTAGTGCAATACAGGGAATGGGTGACGTGGTACATTTTGCTAACGTCTTGCATCAGTTTCATCATTTGTTATCGGTTCGGCCCAGTTACAAATGTTAGGACGAAAAAACTTATCGAATGGTCACTGCAGGTCTGTACAATAACGAGCCCGACGAAATGTAACGGTTCAAAACTTTTGTAAAAGAAAAAAAAGAAAAAAAAATATGTATATATTATATATATACATATATACTTCATTATTCCCATTTAATGCATTTTTCTTTTTTGTTTTTTTTTCGTTTATTTAGATAGGAGGACTGATTACCATGTATCATAGCAGTTATTTTCGCGAAGCATCATCTTTTTGTTGTATCTTAATTTTCCTACTTTATAATTTTCCCATTGTACTAATTCAAAAAGGGCGAAGATACTGGTAAGTGAAGTTGTTCAACGTAACTCAGCGTTGTTAAGCTTTTTTCCGTGCCTCGTTCATGTTTTTTGCTTTTCGTTCGTAAATTGTGCGAATAGTTGTTAACAATTTCATCGTTTGTTTGTTTCTCGCTGCTTATCGGTATTTTTAATTTTGCAATTGTTAACGCCTATCGATTTAAATTATAATCAGGCTATTTTATTTATTGTTACATTTTCTACTCGTGTGTGTCTATAAATTGTGTTAATAAATTATATTTTCATATTTCCGTGGTAACACTTTTCTCATTTCTTTGCCGAATAGAATGGGATAAAAACGATGATTAAACGGTAATTAAATCTCGCGTATTCTTGTTTCTATCGCTTCTCTCTTCGTTCTCGGCATTTATGATTGTCGATGTCGAATTTTTGAAAATATAAAGTAAGGGTAACGGTAACGGTAACAATGGTAACAAGAAACACGACAGAGAGGAATAATAAGGATAGTAAGGACGATAGTAACGGTATAATAGTAACAACAGCACTAGCATTATCGTTTAGAAAAGCAAGAACGTATGTTATATGTGTACACCTGTTCGAAATCAGGAAGAGCGTGTTCCCCGAAAGAAGAAAGTTATTAACGGAAGACGAATACCGTAAAGAAGGAATACGAGAAACGAAAAAAGCGATCACCGAGCTAAAAGAATATTGCGCTAGTCCTGAATGTAACCCATGGAAAACGATATTAAGATTAAAAGATCCGATAAGGTTATTATATTATACACGTATTTAGATAAAAGCGCGCGCTCGTTTTGTGTGTGTGTGTGTGTGCTCAAAAAGTAAGCGTAACATGCGATAGCCGCAAACGAAGCGTAATTTAACACGCGTGATTTTAGGTTTGCCAAGTTTATGGAAGGCGAATCGCATTTGTCCGACGACGAGTCGCGGGAACACGACTACGAAATTATAGAGGAATGCGAATATACGGACGATGAGGATGACTCGTCGTAAAATATACGTAAAAGTGGTTTATTAACAAACGGCCACACGTTTAGACGCTTTTATTACCGTGAAATTTTTTACAACATTTATTGGGAAAGGTGTGTCAAGTAGCGCGTCGAACTATGAAATAGTGGAAAATCGGATTTTACGCGTTTCGTACTTTCTTATCGTGAAACATTGTTATACTTTGTAAACCGGTAATCCCCTTTTACCGAACCGATGGCGAACAATATTTGTGTGATATCGAAATAAAGTTGTTATTTAATTATATTGGTTATACGATGCATAAACGTATCGCGCAATCGTATCGTATCGAACGCGCGTCGTCTTTCCATCGGTTTATTATCCGATTAACTATCGCGTATCGCCCTGGATCGTTAATTCGATTGCACGTTTCATTGCGAGTGGAACGCGAAACGTGCGAGAATTTGCACTCGTGTCAGGATTTCTCGAAATTTGTCACAACCCTTCGTAATCGTATTCTTATCTAGTTCGCGTGACTGCAATTGTCCGCATGCGTTTACGTCATACATCGCGTCTCATTCTTTGCTCCAGTTATACTCGGTCGAATTCCACTTGGTATTTCACGAGACGACGGATTTACGGAAAAACGATTCGATTAACTTTCATCCGGTTTACTAAAACGATAAATTTCACGACTGTGCGTTCCACAGCATAAAGATAAAGGAGAAAAAGCTCTTTTCTTCTCTTTTTTTTTTCCTTCCTTTTGGTTTCTTTCGAGGTTTCCGATGCACAGGATGGGGACGGAAAGCGATATCCGTCCTGGAAATATATTTCCATGATTTGGATAGAACTGGTATTCGCGTGTCGCGTACACAACCACTTTGGCCGAGCTATTTCCTCGAGACACGATTGTTCGTTCGTTTATCGAACCGATTCGCTGGCTTTCTTTCAGCAAGAACCTCTTTAATCGGAATATTTTGCACGAGGTTTCTGCCAGTTTGTTCGACGGATAGGTATAAACAAGCGAAAGATTAACGAGGTTTGATTTCAACGACGTTTCTAGTTCCATCGACAAAGATAAGGATAAGCGAGACTTTAGAGGGGATTTTTGACACTTGATCGAGACGTACGCGCGGTATGCGAGGAATGAGTTTTAACGAGGCTGGCGTAGTTGGTTGCTTTCTCCGGTGCAGGATCCACGACCCACCGTCCACCATCCACCAGCAACCATCCGAGGCAAATTGTCATCGAGCAAGGTATAACACCGACAGGTGGTCTTCAATCGGGCAGCTTGCAAAAAACTTGGACGCGTACGTATGCGGCTTCGGTGCATTTGCTCGGTTGATCATATTGGATTACAAATTGCCACGGAACGCCCACGGATCGCTCGGTTACCGCTCGGTTACCATCAACTTCTGTCTTTCCGATAATCGCCATGTTTCTCGTATTTACACGACGTATTTACACGCAGTTCCACACGTCTGATAGATAGATCGGTGGATAGGTGGATATTCGGGGAAGAAGAGGCATAGATTTTTCGTATAGAACGTGCTACATGAAAAGGTAAATCGAGGGAACGAAGTGGACGGGGGAAACCACGTGATCGGCAGGTGGGATTGGTATAACGGTCCAAAGGGCAGAAGCAGGATCAATAAGAAAAAGACTGGTTTTTCGTGATGCATGGCGCACCTGCTCTTCGAGGAGACACGAGGAGAGCGGATCCGATCTCCTTCCCGATCTCGTGCTTTGTCAAAAATCTCACCATTCGTCCGATCGTCGAAACGCGACGAGCATCGTTCCTATCAGGCGATAGGAATTCCTTCCTTCCCTTTCCTTTGCCGTGTAGTAGGACAGTATTATGGGAAAAGCGATCGGATCGGCGTGAACGCGGCTTAAGGAAAATCATCAGGATCGCGCGCGCGCGCGCGTGTGCATAACGTTGCTAAGAGGGCAAGGGATCACGGTAGTAGACCTCTCTCTCGCCCTCTCTCTCGCCCTCTCTCATTCCTGCCGAGAATACCGAAAGGACCATGCGGCTAAGGCCCCAACCAGCGTATACCATCTGCTGACTAGTTTCTTCGAATACCAATCTCCCCGTAGTTTCGAAACGTCCGAGAACTGCCCGCTAGCCCTTTAAATCCACTTTTTCTTTCGTAATCCTCGATCAGCTGCTTAGTCGTTATCTTGCCGCCATTTTTTTCAATTTTCATTTTTCTATCCTTTCATTCGCTTCCCTTATCGCTCCTTTTCCTTTCCGTTTCACTTTCCTTTCTATTCCGGTCTGCATTGGAAATGGAGGAAAGAAAACGGAAAGGAAAAGGATAGAATAGTATCGCTATTAACCATTGGCAATTACGAAATAATTTCACTCGCAAGGTATTGGATATTTCTTTTTTAGCGATTCCACCGCAAATATAGATAGCCCAGTTTCAGCAGAGTTTAGTCGAAACCGCAAATCGTGATTCGCGCGCACGCGAACACGTCGTTTGATATTTTAATCCTAGGTTTTTTTCTCCTCGTTACAAGGTTAAACCCTTGCAAAGTCGATTCTAGTGCGATACGAACGTCGGGGGAACTTTCTATACGCAAGTAATATGAATGTAGGTAAATTCTCGCTAGAGAATTACGTAGTCCCGTTTGAAACTGTGTCAGATCGGAAATCGGGCAAGAGACAATCGGAAATCAAAAGACAATCACGGCGATCGCGTGGCTGAGGCAATAGTATTGACCGTGTTTACGGATTAACGTTGGATTCGTTGGATCGTGCGAGGGTTATCGATTAACTCGATCGACAAGGGGAATTTGGTTAAAGGAGAAAGGGAGAAAAAGTATCGCTCGCGAACCTCACCCTCATTACCTCGCCATTTCTTTCTTTTTTCCAATCCGATCAAAGCCGATCCGCTTTTCATCGTGATTCCGAAATTCTCCCGAAATCTTCAGACGTTCTAACCAAACGTCGCTTATCTTCCCTGGTCGGAGATGAGATTTCACCAACGTTGCTCGAATAACACGGGAGGAACGACAACGATGATATTTCTATCGATGAAAATTCGTTCCGGACATTAGGGAGCGACCTGGTCGATCAGAGGAAATGAAACGGACGAGATAAACCGGCGTTAACGATGTTAGCAAGGAATATCTTCGGAAGGGAAAACGATCGAATTATTTATCTCGTAGAAGGGGCTCGCGTTGGAAATACAGGGAAAATAAGAAGGAGGTTTTATTTTAGATGAAATCATCCAATTTCAACGCGACGACATCTTTTTGAGAGCCAACGATCGAAGATAAAAAGCTTTGGTAAAAGCTTTGGAAATAGAGGAAACCATTTACAAAGTAGCAATGTAGTCGAATGGCACGGATAAGAATTGTAAAGACCGGTTCATAGAAAGGAAAACAGTAAAGGGAAAGTAAAAGGGAAGTAAAGGGGAAGAAAGAAGAGTACGAGGAGTTGGTTCGTTGCACACCATGTCCAGGAAATCTTTCGACCGGTATCAACGCTTTATACTCCAGCGTACTTCTATCTCGTATCGCGTGGCTAATCATAATTGTACCAAGGTTAATTTCGCTAAAACCTTTTTTCTACGATACAGGCATATTCGAACCGCTTATTACCCGCGAATCGGGTCATACGTTTCAAACGCCGATGCTTTTCGTTTATCCTTTCCTTCTCGGACATCGCTATCCCTAGTCGTTCAGAGTTCCTCGTCTACGCGAACGAGCGAGCGAATGAGCGAACGAGCGAACGAACGAACGAACGAACGAACGCGAGAGTTGCACGGTGTGTACACGAAGGAAAGGCAAACGCATTTCTATGCACGCGCACACGCGCACACTTCGAACAAAACATACCGTGTATTTGTTTCAACGCTGCAACGTTGAAACTCGTAAATTGAAAAAGTTCAACGATGTATTCCATACGGTAGAGTAGTTGGTTGACTGGATTACGCCATTTTTCAGTTTCACGCATACATCGCGCACGCTTCCGTGACTGTGGCTCTTAAACGTTTTCACGACTTTAAAGAGCCATTTTTTACCCGGACAAAGTATCGAAAGTGATTGGCAACCGGAAAGCAGATACGAGAAAGAAGAGACGAGTCGAATGCAACATCCTCGCGATAATCCTTTCTCTCTGCCTCCAGTCGATCTTCCTAACGCCGTGTTTCCTCTTTATTTTCACTCCTGCTTCGTCGTTAGATTACTGGCAATTGGACGGGAATGGCTGTCGAAGGTGGAAAGTTAACAATCGGAGTAGACCGCTTAATAGAGGTTGAGCGAGTAGACGGGATTATCGGAAATAGGCGAAACTCGTTCGGTTCGCGTATCGAGATATACCGAGAGGACAACCAGAGATCCCGGAGGAAAGATAATTTAGCTCGACCGATGACAGTGTTGACTATATAATCGCGGTGCGGTGAACAGAGCAGACTGGTTCAATCGCTAGGTCTTTCTCGCTGGTTTCATAACTCGTTCGAGGATACATTCGCTTTTTGCGAGTTTCTTCTGTTCGATCGAAAAGGGGGAAAAGGAGGAAAGCGATAATTAAGATTCGGATGGTAGTAGCAGTTTTGGAGGAAATGGGCGAAGAGAGGCAAAATAGAAGGATAGAGGGAAAGTAGGGGATTTACGCGTGACCGATGCTGGAGTGGCAATTCGATTACAGGTAGATTGTCTTGCTACGGGACAGAGGGGAAGAGAGAAAGAGGAAGAAGAAGAAGGAAAAGAAAGTCGATAAAATAGTAGTAGAAGGAGCGGGAAGAGAACCCCTGGAGCGGCGAGGGAGGAGGGAGGGTAGAATGGTGGGGGGAGAATAGGAGTGGAACGAAGGGAGGAAATGCGCGGCGCAGATGCGCGGTAGATTCGAGCCGCCGGGCTGCTCAGAGCGAGCGTGCACGTTTACCGCGTTGCATCCTTTCGATTTTTCCCACGATCCCTTCTTCTCGGACGCTTCCTCCTCTGGCAACGCGCTCGTTAAACCCACCGAGATCGGCTATTCCCCGAAACCGCTATCGAGGCCAGTGCTACGCGACTCTCAACCCATCGAGTTTCCGCCAATTTCCGCGAATTTCCGCCAAGTGTCCCGGAGCTGGAAAACCGGGCAGATCCAGGACGTGCGGAATCGCGAGAGCTTCCGGGATCGGAGCGCGATCCGAGAGTGATCGCGAGAGTGCGTTCCGATGACATGTGCGCAACAGTGACTTCGTCGATTGCGAATTTTCAACGATCAATCAAGATTTTCCCGTTGTTCGTCCCTCGGGTCGGACATGATAGATCGGACCGCGTGTCCGGTATATAGGATAGAGCATAAAGGACTGTACGTTTGGTTGGCGTAAAAGTGGATATTACAGAGCGATGCTAGTAATCGGCCGCGTTATCCTTGGTTCCCCCTACGTCCTTATTCACTCCCGATTACTACCGTTACTCCTCCCTTTCGCGCAAGCAGACTAAACAGCATCGGTAAGCATGTAAAAATTCACCGCGAATGCAAACCGCGAGAGAGTGCCAGTTGTTCAGAGTGTTTGGTGAATTTGACTGTTGGAAAGGCATCGTGGTCTACTCGGTTCGCTGCAAGTCGGCAACGTCGAAGCCAGGATCCGAGCAGAAAGGTCAGTGTGCGTTTCATCGTGTTTCATTTATCGATCGTTGCGGCATACTTAACCGTGCGTGGAAATACGAATTTGCGAAGAGGAAACCGGCAGAGAGCAGGTTAAATGTGCGCATCGAGATTAAAAGATGGAAAGTGCTGCGAGGGATCGGCGCGGGGCAAACTCGATGGCCACCGAGAGAAAAAACGGTTATTCTCCACGGCATTGTCCCGCGGTCGAGACGAAACACACGCGATACCGCGGCTACTCCAAGGAGTATTCGGGGTGTAATTAAGATCGATAGCTGGAGATTAGATCGCCGGGTGGCGAAGGGGTGGCGGAGGGGCGGCTGAGGGGAGGGGTTCCGCCGGCTAACGGGGGCGGGGGAGGGACGAGGGAATTCGGGATCGAACGATACGGCGCGGAAGGAAGGTAGGAAGGTAGGAAGGTACGAAGGTAGGTAGGTAGGTAGGTAGGTAGGTAGGTAGGTGGTCGCGGTGGTACGCGGAGCATAGGAACGTTGCGTGCGGCAACCGTTGGTCAACCGTTCCAACCGTCCAATAACAAACTCTCCGTATACCTTTGATTTTCCTCCCATTTCCACCTAACCCACCACCTTTCCTTCCAATTTCCGATCAAGTCGCCTCGCAAATTCTCTCCGTTCCCATCTCCTCTCTCGGGTTTACCAAAATTCCGCATTACGCGAATGGACTGCTCTACGAAGATGGGATCTTCCACGCTTACGCGCTCCCTCCCTCCAGACCGCGTATCCTTTCGATCGACCTTCCGACCAGGTGTTAGGATCGATCGACGATCGACTTTGGACGTTAATGAACGACGCGCAACCAGAGTGCATCCAAGACTGATAATCGGCGCGTCGCTTGTTCTCGTGAAAGTCAACGTACCGTAAAGTCCTCGGTTCATTCATCGTTACCCGGTTGCGTAATAATCGCCGTTGGCACGTGCCACTTACAAGCGTTACCGAGTAACCGCTACCCGGTTATCCGACTGCTCCGAAACAACCCCCCTTGGAAACTTATTCGTACGGTCTGTCAAGCTTGGAACGATCTACTAGCGGAATCGAGAAAAGCTGTTTCTCTCGGTTAATCGAGGAGCGATCGAAAATGAAAAGGAAAAGGAAACGGAAGGAGATCTAGCAGGAGTGCTCCGATTGCTGACGCGAACAGGAGCCTAGTACGGTTATCGAGTTGAACGAAGCCGAAGAAGACGGCGGTAAGACCGCTTTCCCTCTTCGAGCTAACCATCGCCACCCTATTCATTTTCCTATCTCTGAGAAAACACGGCTACCCGTTCTCCTTGTTATTCCTTCCTTCTTTCCGCGAAACCGATCGTACCGGATACGAAAGACAGCCGATTAACGCTAATTGCCGTGATACCGTATACTCACGTACGAAGAAGTGGTTGGTACGATCGATCGTCCACCGCGATATATTATATATCCGATCGAGCACCATACGTTCCGCGAAAGGAGCAAACCACCGGAATCCTAAACGAACGAGTTTAACGATATCGGGGAAGGAGGCATAATACGTTGTTCGGGGAAGGAGGCTCGTTATCGATGATTAATCTCGTTAGGAGCTTCTAGTTGGCCGCCGACGCCGAGAGATCGACGTCCTCGCCGACGTCGATCCACTCGCCCGAAAACCAATATTCTACTTACGTATACGCGTATTCCTTTCTCCAGCCTCCTTTATTGCCAATACTATCGAGCTCCTCGAAATCTAGGCCCTTCGAACTATCATATTCGGCGTGTCGTTTCGTTCGAAATTCCTGCCAAGTATCGTTTCCATCGTTTCGTACGCGATGCGAAATTAAATTACATTTCGAAATAGTTTTAGCGGACGGTGAGGATTAATTTTCTTTCGCTACGTATGTCAGCGTGACCTAGAAATCCTTTTTCGCCGCGATAACGCTCGATCGTTGAACCTTTTTATTGGTCGATCGACTTCCACGTGGTTGCCAATCGTTGGAAGGCGCTCGGGTTGGCGAGGTCCGATAGCCAAAGGAGGAAGGAAGGAAGGAAGGAAGGAAGGAAGGAAGGAAGGAAGCAAGGAAGGAAGCAAGGATCGACGATCGAAAAGAAGTACGATGATTCGCCGTTGAACGGTTGAACGGTTGAACGGTTGAACGGATAAGAAGAAACTCGTTCTTCGAGAAACGGGTGCATCCTTCCGTAGTTATGCATTCGTTGGACCGTAGAGAGCAGCCTTCGGGGTTATTTTTATCGTTTCGTCCACCCGGGAAGGAGACCGTCCCGGATAAATTTATCGCTCGACGACTCGCTACCGAGAGCAATTTTCGGCAAAGGCGAGAGTTTGGTAGAAAAACGGGCCAGCCAAAGAAACCGAGGAAATATCGATTCCACCTCGATTTACCGACGATCGATCGTCTCGGATGCGAAACGCTATGAAAAGGGAAGGAAGCGACGCAGGATCAGGTGGCGTAATTAAAACGCGGTAAATTTTGGCGGGCAGCGTGCCAACCGCGCTCGCGCCTTACTGTTTCATCCAACTCTTTCCTTCTTTCTTTCTTTCCACCAGCTCCGTCCCGTTAATTGCACGTCGGAAAACTATTTATCCCGACAACTAGCGAAATCTTTATTTCTCTTGGTCGATCGCGGCAGGTTTATCGCCGCGCGTGTTGCGCGATCATGTATCTAACGCACAACCGGATGCTGGATACCATCTCCGCTACCACCGCCGCCGTCCAAATCCATACACCAACGTTATACATATTTGTAGGCAAAGGTTGGTTCGCGAGGAACGCGTAGTCGGCGAACCTTCTAGTCGACCAAGCGGTAAACGTGTAAGCGCGAAGGGAAAGAGGACGAAAAGCCGGTCTTCGATGGAACACACCTGCTCTACAGGTATGCCATCCTTTCCACTCTTCTTCCTCCTTTACCCCTCTATACTCGCGTTTCTTCTATGCGTTTCCGAGCTTTGTCCTAGCTTTTTATATCCCTACGCGGATAACCACGCGGCTAGATATCCTTTCTTTCCTCTTCCTCCCCCCCCCCACACGCCTATCAAATTAAACCCCTCTCTCCGTTATATGATCGAGCAGCGCTAGACGGGGACCATCCATCGAATACGCACTCGTGCGTTACGTAACACGCGGTAATAACGCGTTACCGTAAATTAGAACAGAGAGAAACGACATACGCGAGATTTCTCCTGCCGATTGGTCGCCGTTGGCCATTTCTTCGCTAAAAGATCCGAACGCAACGCGGAGAATAGCATAGCCACGGGGAGATGCAAAGAACAGCGGGATGAAAAGAAATAACGAGTCCGTTCAACCCAGCTGCTCGATTCTCGAGGAAGGAAATTTTTCGAAAATTCTTCGACGCAATGTTCTCCGTTACGAGTCGTCGTTTACTATTCGTTTTTGTCGAACACGTGGCTCGTTTCTACTGCAAACGTAAACGGTGAGTCATTGATCGATGAATGAAATACCATGGGTATTTCATCTGTAGATAGAACGGTGGGAAAATAAAGATAATCGCGTCCCTGCGACGGTCCTTCTTCTCGATCCTTCTTCCCATCCGAGCGTCGTAACTCTGGATGGTATATGCGCGGGTAACTCGATAGTTGAAGCTTGGCTGCACAGTTTCGAGCACATTGCTCCGACAACCTCCATTGTTTCTGACCAGTTTATCGTAACCCAACACTTATTGTGCATTCTGCGCCACGTTGGTTTTGCTCTCTTGGTAGCTAGACGACCTGACCTGTTCGCTGGCTGGCTGACTCGCTGCTTCTCCTGCCTATCCGCTTCCCGTTCCTACATTTCGTCCAAATATTTCCTCCATTTTCCCACTTACCACCTGATATTTCTAGTCGATTAATATCCGATACCTGCCTCTCTCGATTGCCCGCTGAAAGAGAATGTTTCTCGACGAGTGGACAACCAGAAGAAAAAAGACGGTTAAGAAAGGTGGGAGATGTTGTTTGGGTTTTCCAAAGGTGGAAACGGGAGAAAATCGAACGTTCGAGACGGAGAGTTAACGTTAGTGAACGTTAACGATAACGGTTTACGCGAAAAGCTGCGTGCTGACCTGTAAGGCTATTTCTAACCGGTCGATATAGCGAGGATATAGCGAGCCTCGTGTTCCACTGCGCCGTGTAAAGTTTAGAGAACAGAACAGCCGAGGATAAAACGTTCGGGGACCACTGACACGAATGATCCTTCTGCCACAGTTCGAGAAAGCGGTCGCGTCCGATACGAGAGATTACTTTCTCCGTATTTAAATTAGCCATCGGCATAACGCGAGATCCCTTACCTCTTTTCCCTTGCCGCGAATCGTCCTTTATCCGATCAACGCGTTGCCCTTTTCCACGCACAGCCGCGTACGAGATAAAGTCGCGGGAATGTAATTAAATTCGCACAGCGGGGTTACGGAGATTTTCTAATCGTATGGAATTAGAAACGCAAACGGTGGAGTATGCTCTAGTAGCAGGCAGCTACCGCGCGTGCGGTGGTGCAATCAGCTACGGTACTCTAATATAACCGGTGCAGGAACTTGACAGTGACGCGAAGAATATAGGTCAACGGGGCAAGGTACCCCGTCGTGTTTACGCTCCTTTCGCTCAAACCGACTAATTTCCCCAACAATTCCGCGCCTCCCCCTCTCTTTTTTCCCCAAACTTTTCAACGCTCCATTTCCTCCACCGCCGTTTATTTTCCACCGTGTTTAATTTCCGTTCCATGCTCCCCGACACCTTTTTATTTCGTCCTCGAGCGCCGTCTCGTCTTTCCATCCGGATCACCTTACGATTTAAGATTTATTTTACTACCAGCACCATTCGCCGCTTCGAAACGAACGCTAACCGAAAAACTCCCATCCAGTGTTTTTCTTTCCGCGGCGTATACGCGCGTACGCGTACGCGCGTCGATCCATTTACTCGCGCGTTTACGCTCGACTTGTTCGCAACTCGATACACCGGTATTTAATATCACCCTACGAGCCCGACACGTACACCCACTGCTCTACCCGGTAACTCCTTCCTATCGTTTAACCCTGCAATCCTCGGTCGAAACATCCGGTTAAACCTATCCACCGTTCACCGGCTGTTTCCAACGAAACTTTTCCAAACGATCGCTTTATCCATCCATTCTTCTTTAATCACGCATCCACCGTTGCTTTCTTTCTCCGCGGTATAATACCGCGTCGGAATTTAGCGAACCCTACGCGTATACGGTTCGACCAACCTGTCGCTATGTATGCGAGTACTCGTTCGGTTTACCTAATCAGATTTAACGGTATCCAATTATCTAAAGTGCTTTCCCGATGGTTGCTTCGGTTCCTATCAATCAAATTTCCCTTCTAGCGCTAGCAGCTTGCAGCTAGCAGCAGCCGCTTCGGTTTCCACGCTTTGCGTATTTCATTTCACCGATTAATTTACCGCGTAAGCGCCTATCGCGTGAAACAACGCGGTCGATCTTTTACCGGAGTACCTGCTACCGTTTCGCCAAGTATTCTCTTTGAAAATTTAACCGATTCGTCAAAGAGAACGCATGATCAATTCCGACACGATCGTTTTCCTTCGTTATAATCGTAATTAAATTCCGCCGGTCGAATTGCTCGATACGATCGTTCCTCCCACTTTTCCGCCAGACATCCGGAATTTTCTCACCCTCCCCCCCTTCGTGTAGGAAGTAATCGAAATCTTTCTGCGACGCTCGCGTGTTTTCACAGGAAATTTCCTCGATTCGAACGAATCGCGTAATCCTTCGCTTACCCAGGTTCGATGGACGACTCGACCGTAACGTACTACGTATTTACGTAGCGGTATATAGTTGAGCATAATTCGGGGGTTGTAGACGCAATGAGGTGTACAAAAAGAAAACTTCTCGAGAATCCGGGATTCTCGTTAGTTCGTATCGCACGGTATAATTAGAGAATATGGCGATTACGCGCGTGATCGTGATGTCCCCGCGGGGAGGAGACGAGGATAACGAGGATTTAATCTTTCTCCGTACCCTCCAACTATACTCTACGCCACAGCTCGATGGAAAGCGAGAGAATAACAAACGTTAACGAAACAACTTTTCCTATATCCGATATATCTTTTCTATTCCTGTACACGCCCCGTAGTACTCTATATAACCGTTTCTTCGATTTATCTTGCAATCCGGATTCCTCCAGGCCCGTTTTTCCCTCGGCCACGGTACGACAGAATACTCGTGGCCAGTTTTCAATTTCAACCACTCCCGCGTATACCTCTACGTAGCTTTTCGCTTTTGGCCGGATCGTAGCGAACGAAAGGCAATATCACTTGGGATTTTATCCAAGATTAGTAGGATCGCGAGAGAGAATATTTGCGACTTGGAGGAGGACTGGGGCGAAGGAACGAAGGAGCGAGAAAAAGATTAAAGGGAGAAGCTTTTCGACATATCACGTGTCGCGGAGGGTTTATTTACGTATGCAAATGTAAATACGCGAGACGCACTCGACGCTCTGGCCGATTACCTCTCGTCCAGTTTGAGCCACCGCCGGCTCCAAAGTAGAACGGATGGGGTAAGAACCAGTTCAGGAGCCATCCTAGAACCCACCCTAGAAGCCACCCTAGAAATCATCCCGGGAGACCCGTGGTCGATCGGGTTACGCGAACGGAGTCAGGACACTTGGACCGCGCGCCGTTAAACACCCGTTAAAGTCGTTAATGGTCTTAGAAATAACGCGTGGAAATGAATGTAAATTTAATAAGGGATATTTGAAAGTTTAAAAGGGCGTAGAGAAAGATGGGAGTGGAAAAGCGAAGGAGAGAGACGCGCGGCGGAAACTTTATTTTCTTTGCTCGGATTGAATAAACGCGAAGGGAACGCGTGGTAACCAAATATAACATCCCTCTGACGGGATTCACGAGCGCGTCGAGTTTCGTAAAGCCTCTGCGCTAATCGTATTTGGGAGGTGTTCGGTAGGACCGGAAAGCAAGTTAAACCGGAACGAAGCGGCAACGCGTGGCAACGCGACGCTTTCTAACGCTCGTCCTCTCGTATCGTCCTAGCCTTCCGAGCTACTACCGTACGCCATCGTCGTTAACGTCCCTCGGTTCCGGTCGATCGAGGTGGCAGCAATCACGATTTCCAGTTACCAAACCTACTACCTATTTTCGGCAATGGCATAAACCGCCGACTCTCCTCTTCGTCCAGCCTTTTCCACCGTTCGCCCCTTTCGACGGTCGACTGGCTTTCGCGGAAACAGCTCGGTCGGTGGAACCGATCGAATTCACCCTCCCTTCACCCACCAGACTAATCACCTCCGTACAGGTATTAATATTTCCCAGCGGATTAATCCACAGAGGAAGCGACGGTTAAGTCGCGTGTCCGATCCGATGCTCGGGAAACCGGCAAACCCCCTTTCATCCCGGTTATCCGATCGATTCCAATTGCACGCCAACAATTTCTCCAATTTCGCCAATTCCTACAGTCTAACCAAAGAATCGTCCGTGGGTTTACCGATCGATTTATGCGGAAATTTACCACTCCGTGAGTCGAACGCGCCCGTCCCGTCTCGTCCGTCCCAGCGAGACGCGTCCTATCGGTTGCCTTTCAAATTATTCCAGCTGCCAGCTCCATACCGAGGCAGAGAAATTCCCGATAGGTAATTACCGCGTGGCAGTCAGCCGCGATACCGATGCCAAACCGTCCAGACTGACATCGACCGCGTGTCTCCTCTCTTCTTCCTATCACCTTTCTATCACCTTCCTATCCGTTGCTTTTCCACATTCTTTCTTGGTTTAACGCGCGAAGATTTTCGCGACGGAGACGAGGCGCTTCGATCTGGATGTTTAGCAGCGTGCGCGGCATCGAGTATCGACCGAACCATGGGATGCGATGGGATGCGATGGTGTGTATGGGAAGAAGGAAGGAAACGTCGGTCGGTGAGAACGTGAGTGAGGTAGCGGGGTAAAAGGGAGGAAGGATGGAGGAGAATGACTAGTAGGTAGGTAGGTCGCTCTATGCCTGCTAATCGTGGTCGCTTCTACTCGAGCAATCCACGACCTTCTAAGGCAACGAAGAAGCTAGAAAGGCAGGCGAAGAGCGTTAGTCGAAGCGATTTTCAAGGCGTCGCGTGGTTCGTCGCGTGGCCTGTCGCGTGGCTGCTCGGAGGCGAAGCGTCCGAATCGAGGGGTGAATCTCTCCGTGAAGGGTGAGTCATCGGTGGAACCCCGCGGAAAACTGCTAAACTTTCTTCCGATGGAATGTCTGGAGGGGTGGTGGTCGGCAAGGAGAAGCGGTGAGTCATCGAGCGATGGAGCAGAGATCGCGTCGATTCGATTTACTCGCGACAAACCACTCCGCGTCCCCACTCTGGTAAAGCGGATGTGTCGTTGTCGAAGAAAATTTCGGCAACGAGAGTTTTCCGTTCTCTTAGAATTCTCTTGGGATTCTCGTGGGATTCTCGTGGGATTTTCGGTGGGAATTGGGAGGTAAGGAAGAATCACGGTCCTTGGAGCTGCTCCGGTCGACCTCGTTCTATCGATTTACCGGGGAAAGCCGAGGAGAAGCGAGGCGAAGAAACATTCCGGGCAGCTGCGTTTTCCGTCCTACCGTCGCGGAGAAACACCTGCACCGAACGATCTCGCTCCTCCGCTTATCGTCTTATCTTCGATACCGGAGACAACGGCGAAAACTTTCGTCCGACCGATCGATCACCTAGCGAATATTCCGATACGCGGCCAACTCAACCATCGCTCCTCGAGCTTTCGACCAAACCTCCGTTCCGTTCAACCACCGCCATCTAGAAATAGCCCTGCTTGTAAAATATACACGTTCTTCCTGCGCGGATTACCCTCTGCGATAGTTGGTTTATCTCTCGGTAGTAGTCGGTCCTGCAAAATACAAACCGTCCTTTTCTCTTCCTGCCTTCCTGCGGCTGGTATCCGTGGCCGGGGGCTGTTTGAAAAGGCAAACGGTGATCGAGCTGGAAAAAGGCGGTGGGTCGCAACGATACGGCGAACGCACGTCACAGCTGTATCCGCGGCAACGCCGCGACCAGTGACACGCGGGAAATCGAGTTTTCCGAAACCGCGAGACAAGCATGCGAAAACATTTACGCAAACCACGCTAGGCGTGTGTCCGTCCGTCTGTCGGAACGTAGACGTTTCGATGGAAAATCGATTTCCGGCAGAGGTTCCTCCATGGGGATCGTGCGAACAACATTCCCGTGGACGAGCACCCACCGTTGCCACAATCGGATAAAATTAACTCGCCAGCAACTCGAAACTTGGTATTAATCGTTTCCACAGCTTCGATCCGTCATTTCTTCTTCCACCATTCGCTCCTCTCGGTTGCATTACGTACGAAAACCGTGAACGAATAACCGGAGGTTCTCTCGATAACGATCGGCTCCGCTTTATACGCGGTACACGCGTCGCCGATCTCGAATTTTCTTCGTCATCCGACCGAACGGAAAGTACGCGAGTAGATAGCAGGCTAATTCGGCAGGAATTTACGGTCGCGCGACCCTCTATAGTTTACAATCTATAGTCTATATAGCTTATACGGTTTATAGTTTATAGCGCGCGTATCGTGGTGTTCCGGTACACGAATCTGTGGAACCAGAGGAAACACAAAGGGAAAATGGAACGCGGATCGGAGAGCGACGCGCAAGATGGGATGTTACCCTTGGTGCGTAAATAGCCTCTCCCTCTCGAAAACGTCGAAACGTTTATTCGATTCGCCTAGACCGTGCTGCAATTTCTCTATTTCGCGGAGAAAGAGGAGAAAGAGGAGAGTAGTAGGTAGAAGAGGAACGAAAAGGCGAACGCGGCCATGGGGTGAGCGACGGGAGAGACACGGGGGATGTGGGAGCGCGCGCGATCGGTGGACGTCGATAATCGAGGTGTCGATGCCTCTGACTGCTGCAAGCGGACGCTGTAGGCAACAGTGGTGCGCTAGCCATTGGCAGCCTGCCAACTACTCCTCGCCATCCGTGCCTTCGGTGTTGACCGACAAACAAAAGGGACCTCGACGTATTGTCCTCGACGAGAGCGCGAATGCAGGTCGAGGATCCATCCAATCTCTCTCTCCCTCTTTCTCCACCGATATTGCATTCCGTAAAGGACGATCGGCATGCTCGTCGCCGACGCGGGTTCGATAACTTTCCTTCCGACCAACTTTATCCTCCGCCATTCTTCGCACCTAGCGATATATATTCGTCCTAACGAGAAGGTCTAGTTAAGGAATCCAGTTGAAATCTCTTCGGCTCGGTTAATTATAACCGATACGCGTGACCGGTAATGGAAGGTGGACGATGGCGGGACGGTGGCGGATCGCTAGAGCGGCTAGGGTCGAGCAGAAGGCGAGGTGACGTTTGATCGACAGGAGCACGAAACGGCAATCGCGAAAACGAATGCCTCCTCTCTCTCTCTCTTTCTCTGTCTCTCTCTCTTTCTCACCCCCCGCCCCTCTCTCTCTATCCGGCGTTAATTTTCGGATAAAAGATCAAGTCGATTAATTGAAATGGCGAAAGAAGATTGCGCTAAGTTTGGAAACGCGAAGCTGGAACGGTTGTCAGCCGATACGGAATATATCGGATTAATAGGGTGTTTCTACAGCCACGCGGGTAGCCGATTCGGAACGTCGTCGGAGACGTTTCGGAAATGGAAATAACCAGATATAGCTGGAAACAAACGAACCGTGGAAAGCGCGAACGTTTCTTTCGCAAACGAAATCGATGAAAGACAAAACGTACGGCGACCGTTTCCGAACGGTTAAACGTCGATCACGTTCCTCCATCCCCCGTGGAGAGTGGAAAAAACTTTTCCTTTCGCCTTTCAGATTCCCGTAATGTTTAAAACGCGTCTCGACGGTTAATTCGACGATCGACTCTGCCAGTACGACGTCGATGGCTATTCTCCTCCGTTCGGTAAGCGAACAGATGGTTCGTTTGCTCGAGGACGAAAGAGAAACGCGATTCGCGTGAGAGAAACGGGGAAGAGATATTATCGGTGGAAAAAATGTCTTACCGTAATAAGAAGCGGGGGGTGGAGGAATTGAGATTCGAATTTCCAGCTTCTTTGAATATCCTTGCACGAGGAATAGGTCAACCGTCGTGAGATTACCTTTTCCGGCCTCGGACGCGATTGTCTCTTCGCGATGATAAATACTCTTTCCATCTTCCTTTCTTCTTCCTCTTCTTTCGCAGGAGAAATAACGCGAAACGACCAACGGGACTGGTTTCTTTTTCTTTCGCATCAGGGTCAGTTTCCTCGGTAACAGTCCGCCGCAAAGTCTCCACGGTATCTCCTCCTCTTCCATTCGGATCCTGTCGCGGGGCAAGCAATATCGGGCTAAAAAAGAATTTCCACCCGAGTAATCATCTCGGAAAACCAGCTTCTGTCGTCAAAGAAACCAAAGAACCCAAAGAACCGAAAGAAAGAACCGACTTTGCCGAGCCGAGGGTAGGAGAAAAAGCCAAAGGCGGCAGAGGGGGAGAGACATGGTCTTAAGAGCACTAGAATTATCACGGTACGCTAGCCATCCTCTGTTTCCACCCTTTTGTACGGCTCGGTTCTGCGATTCTCGCTAAGCGCTAAGCCGCTCCATCGTTTTTCTTCCATCCGTACTCCGTCGTTGTCGCCATACCACGCTTTCGCCATCCACCGACCATCGAGGTGTTCACCGATAGGCGCCATGCCTAATTATCCCCGCAAACCCTTCTTCTCGCCTCTCCTATTCTCCCATCCAACTTGCGCGCACATGTCTCCTCCAGCTCTCCGTCCAACCGTTCTAATCCTATCTATCTTTTACTTATCAACTTATCAACTTACTTCTAGAACGTCATCCTTCTAGATCTAACGTCGAGACGAAAGCGTGCCTTTCCGATTTCCCGGAAAGAACCATTCCAATTCGCTGATTCGTCTCTGGTTTTCTGTTTCAGACGGCGCTGTCACCGCCAAACATGTCAAGCCTCCGTAGCGATCGTCCCGAGCTAACATCTTCGAAGCATTAAGACGCCGGTACGAGAAACAAAGCAGAACACGCGGTAAGCGTTCCAAACGCTCGATCGCGATTCCTTCAACTTTCAACTCTCTTTCTCTTTCTCTCTCTCTCTCTCTCTCTCTCTCTCTCTCTCTTTCTTTCTCTCTCTCTCTCTCTCTCTCTCTTTCTTTCTCTTTCTCTTTCTCTCTCTCTCTCTCTCCCTCGGGCACGCTGCGCAAACGATAACGTAGTTACTCGAATTTTATTCCTCAACGTATTATTCCATCTCGATCTGCCTTATTTCATCGGAGAGATAATTATCCTCTGAAATAATAAGTTATCGTTTGGCTGTTTTCGAGAACGGGGATCGATCGATCGACTGGCAAACGTAAACCGGGCTCGTACGCTCGCCGCGAGGAGAACAAAGAACGCTATCCCCGAACATTACTCGGTTGGCTAAATGGTATATATACACGCGTACGCGTGTATACGTATGTAGATAGGAGGACGATAAATGGGGAAAATGCCGGCAAGCTCGGGGACAACGATCTGCCGTTTAAACGCGCGACCTATTAAAGCCGAATCGATGGAGACTCTGGCTGGAAAGTAGCGAATTGTACGCCAGTTCGATTAGCCTCGGATGTACGAACGAGGAACGTTTCTCTTTCAGAACAAGATGTCAATGACGGGAAGCTTAATGGGTTACGAGAACAATAACGACGTAAATCAAGCGAAATGTAAGAAGCCGTTAAAACCGCTTCCGATCGTGTCCAGTATAAATTCCAGTGGGATTACGACTACCAACAAAACGAAAAAACCGCGAAAGCTGACTAGACGTAACTCTTGCATACGAGGACACGTGAATAGTCTATGGTCCGTCTGGTACGGCGTTCTAGCGGTCGCTTTTCAAGCTTACATTGGCTTGAGATACGCCAAGAGATTCGCCGGTAAGTCAACACCGCTTTATTCGATTTTCCGAATGGGAGATTTTTCCGAAACGCGGGAAAGATCGGAGATTTGCTGGATTTTTTCCTTAGTTTCGCTCACATTTCGATGTAACGTTCGTTTACATTCACAGCGTACTTATCGTTACCTTGGCCGGCGGATGCTCCACCACCAAAGGTAGAATTATACTCGTGCCTGGTGCTAGCCGGTGCTGGGGTGGTCCTCTTGCCGGTTCTGCTCGGTGCAGCTTTTCTAAAGCTCGGTAATCTGGCCAACGATGGAGTGAAACTTGGTCGTCATCTGAGCGCCTGTTCGCGCGATCCTCCTTCCTCGTTGCTTACCAACAATCCTGACCACGGTAAGTCTGCATCTCCTTCCGGTTTCCCTCGCTTCCGCGGAAAAAGCGACCATTCGCAACAACCATTGGTCCGGTGAATTCGCAGGTTTGGCCAACAATTTATGGCGACACGGAGGACCCACGGCTGCTTTCGTACACCTTTGTACAGCCATGTGCTTCCTGCTACCCTCGTTGCTCATGGAAGCTAGGCTGATACACGCTGGATTTTTGCCGAAAGGTAACGCGCAATAATAGCTCACCGATATATTTATTTATCACGCGATAACCGTGGTTAGACTATCGGAAAAGAGGTAAAAAAAAGAGAAGAAATCTTCGAAGCATCTTTCCGTTTATTTCTTAACGGGAGCGAAGCTTAATCGCGATTATACCACCCTTTGGTTTGCAACCCTTCTTTTCGCATCGCGCCAACCTCCTCCGCATTCCCCGCTAAAGGGTACGCTTGCCGCGTATTTTCACGCTATCTCGACTCGAAGAAATTTCCATCGAATCGATCAGGCGATTAGTCGGTCGCGTTTCGGATGCAGATCGGTATCGTTACAGGGTAAAACGACTGGCGCATGGAGAATGGGGCGTTTGGAATGTAACGGGGCAACTTCGTCCTGACTACGTTCTGGTTCGCGTATTGATCGGCCAGGTGTGTGCATACAGCTAGCTGCAGGATTTCTCCTTCCTCCAATCCTTCCACCTTCCGCCGCTTAACCCTGTACCATCTTATTTCCCCGGTCAAATTAACCTATAAGTCGATTCCTCCTCTACGCACGCATACTCGCCCCTCTTTGTTCCGTTGACGTTGAAAAAAAGGAGCAGGAGAAAGGAAAGGAGAAGGAGAAAGAAAGAGAAGCCACCCGAGCCATCGCCATGGTTCCCCATGCCAAGCGATATTTAAAAGCGAGCGATATTTCTCTCGTCCCTTGCGTAACCGAGCGCGTAATCTCTTCGCGTGATCTCTTCGCGTGATCGGAATCCGAAAAGCACGAAACGCGTAATCGTACGATAGCACCGTGTCACGGTTAAACGTATCTTTGCACCGAGTAAACGAATTCTTTCTCTCCTCCATTACGGTCGAACAGTTTCTGGAAGGGAAAACGGAAATTAACAAGCGAGATTCTATCTGTCGGTTAAAACGGTGCTTGCTATTTTACAGAAACGATATGGCGGACGGATTTGGATTGGCTAGTGACTCATCGTGATCGATTGGTCGTATCGAGCTTCATGAATCCCAACGTAAATCTTAGCATCCTAACCGGTTTTATAACGCCTCAGCCTTTTGTCACTTTAACGCCCGAGAACGAAGCGGACGATATAGCGAGCGACGCAGCCGCTACCAAGTCCCAGCTGATCGATACCCTCGATAAATCCCTGCCGATCGAATCTTCGCCGCGGGAATCTACCAAGAGGTACTTTGGTCTTTCGCGACCAGCCAGTACCCAGCCATCTGCCTCCGCTTCCGCTCTGCCTACCGACAAACTCCTAACGCCCGCGACCCTCACCAGTGTCATCGATAAGCCGAAAATACCGTCCACGTTGAACGCCGGTTCCAATTCCACATGGCCAATGCCTACGAGCGGCTACCACCCTAGCAGCCGCCTTCGCTTCCACCCTCGCTTCCACCTCTAGCTCCACCTCTAGCTCCACCATCAGCTACGAAAACGGCGTTAGGCGGCCGCCCGCTGCCAAGAGCATCCTCAGGAGTAACAATTCGAAGAATAAACCGAAAACGAAGAACGCAGCGAGATCCTCGCCGACGATTAAACCTGGCAAGAGTAGCTCCGTCGGGAATATGACCGCGCAGAGTATGTCGCTAACCATGAATAGCTTGTCCGATTTGGATCATCCGGAGAATTTGAATCTCGAGTTTCAAGCGTGTAAGACCTATTTCTCGCATCTTCCGCAACCTATCTATCTATATTTATTTATTATATTAATTCTTTCTTTCTTTTTTCAGCCGAATCGTACGGACCTATCACGCTGGAGTACTTGAATTACGCGATCGCTCTTGGCGTGTATTCCGTGAGGTATCCGGCGGTGTTTTGGTCGTGCAACAAGCCGTTGGCGACAATTTTTAGCTTTCAGTTGATCGTCAATTCCGCTCAAAGCTTACTGGCCTATGTCGGCATGTCGGTTCTATACAAGGCGAGTAACGCGAGGTTAGAACCTTATTCCTGATACACACGTTCGTCCACTTAATAAAGCGCGATGTCTTCAGGTTCAAGTGATCGGACCTCTGAAAGTGCTACCCGTTCTTCGACAACAGTATCGGACGATATCCACTAGCAGTAGCATCTCAACCATTTTCGGGGACTCGTACTTTTTGCTGAATCCACACGTCACCCTGGTCTTGTTCGCCCTTTCCTCCTTGTTGGTACTTTGCTCCAGCATGGTCATGTATTTCTACGCTTACGGCAGGTGAGTGGGCCTGTGTGCTTGGTCTTCGGCGAAAGGAAACACAGGGAGACTAAGAATGTTCTCGTACGAGCAGGTTCACGGCATTTTTGAATCAGGAACGGGAGCGAAGAGTGATCTTCTCGAAGGAGAATCGAAACGGAAACGGTTGGATATACTTCATTCATTGCACCGCTCTGTGCGTGTTCCTGGCGATCGGGATCTGTAGCGCGCCGCTACTCTACGACTACTGCGTCGTCTATCGCGGCAGTTTGGACGGTGCCATTCTGGCATGCGTGGTCGCCACCGTCCTCCATCTCTTCCTCTGGCTGGTCTTGTGGATCTTCCTGACGATCAAGCAACGTTGGACGTTCAAGTTGCGAGTGACGATCGGTCGTGCGACCGTGAGGTCGGCCAGGTCGGTAAAGCTGGTAACCGACGTGGATCTACTCTCGGCCAGAGACGAGGACGACGCGAGCAACGCGCCGTTGTTGGTGGTCGGTAACGGCAGGACTTACACCATCGCGGACTCTTCCCCGAAAAAAGCGATTATGAGCGTGATCCAAAAGGCGGCTATCGAGAGGAAAGCTCGAGCTCAAGGTAAGTTAAGCTTCTTCTACCCCCTGTAACCGTCGATCGATCCTTGGAATTGTATTCTGCGGGAATTGCAGGAAACGGGGATTCAGTGAACGGCGAGTCGGTGGCCGATGACGAACAGATCTATTGGCTGAGGCCGAAACTACGCCCGTCGCCGACTAGATCGCCTAACGACCCCAACGGTCCGGCGACCACAGAAAAGGGCTGGCTGAACAAGAAGTTGAAACCCAAGGTCACCTTTAACGACCTGCCTAGTACGTCAAGCTCGCGGTAACTACCCTCCTCCCTCCTCTTGATGTCTTTCTGTATGTATCGTTGTGTCCGTGTCCGTGTCCGTGTCCGAGCCCGAGCCTGTCATCATCACCGTAACCGTGATTGTAACCGTGATTGTAACTATCGTTCTAACCCCAACTGTCCACATGCTCGCCCACGTACTTTCGCCTCTCTTTTCCTTCCCTTCCCTTTTGGCTAATTTATCCAAATAACGTAGATTAAGACCGACCGCTAAGAAAATTACCCTTCGTCTCTCGTCATAGCCTGTGTTTACCCGCGCATTCCCTGCTTCAGCTACAATGTATTTTTACGGTATTCGTTGCGCTTAGACTATTCGAGCGAATAATCCGCTATCGATCCTATTCTCACCTTGAATTTTTTTCTCCCTTAATCCTAACCACGATCGTATCTCTTGCTTATCTACCCGTACGCGTGTTGGTCGATGTTGTAATTTGCGCGGTTTCCAAACAAGACAACTTTCGAAATTCGTCAACTCTTTGAGAGGATGTAACAACGATGCTATCTGTCATTCTTCTTTAGAATTATCGTAGAAATCTTGTTTAACAGAAAGAAAGTAGCATCGATATCGAGCATCGAGTCGCAAAGAGTCAACGACGTACCTATATCTATCGCAAGCACGTGTACTTATCGATTTTGCTTTATTCTTCTCATTTTCGCTTCTATAACGATACTGGATGAAAAGTCCTACTTGTCACGCCGAAAGTTCTTACGTTCACGGCCAATTTACCCTTCCATTTCCTTCCCTTCCTTTCGTTTCGCTTTCTATTTTCCTCTCTCTCTCTCTCTCACTCTCTCTTCCTATGCCTATCCGTTTATCTATCCTCCATCCGTCTATCTGGCTATCCTTACCTTCCTCGTAGCCCTCTTGGCAAACCTTAAATATCCGTATAAACTCGGTATAAGGTATTACGAGGCGTTACTTTTAAATTGCAGTAATAAAGGAAAAATCAGACGAGGTACCGGCGACGGGGGCCCTGAAGATGACGGCGATTATGCCACGTTACGAGAATTACCGCTGATCACGTCTCTGGACCCAGCCGACGATTCAACGTCCGAAGAGAACAAGGTATTCCATCGTTTTCTTCGCCTGCCATTCGCTTCGCGTGAAATTTCATTCGCGATAAATGTCTGGTTAACCGCGAAACATCTTGCTCGCGTACCCTTCGACTCTTGTCGCGTCGTTCGTTCCTCCCTCCTCGACTTTTCATTTCTCATTAATCATTTCTCATTTTTCATTTTTCTTTAGAATGCTTCGACAGTGGGAAAGCTGTCTGATATCGCGTACCGACGGTATGCCTGAATTAACGCCTCGAAGCGATACTAACGCTACTCTGTTGCCTCCGGGTCTTTCCTTTGGTTGCGTATCACCGCGTGCTAAAATTTCTTTCATTTCTTCCATTTCTTCGAGCTTCTAATTCGGCTCGGTCGGCAGTGCACGCTCGATCTTGCGCTTATCCCTCCATCCTTCGAATTCTATTCTAACACCTCCTGTAGCAACCGTGTAGATTCGTACCGTACATCGACGCGACGTACATATAGAGAAATTGGCAAAACGCGGTAGACGAACTCGATTATCGACTTGATGTTAAAAGGAAAAAAAAATATGTCTACGTACATGTCTGCCGTAGATTAGATCCGTACTGTTGGTATACGCGTTTAGAAACCGCCAACATCTTAACGCGTTTCTATAGCTGGCCAATGACGTTGCGCGTATCGGAAAATTCAAGTTACTTTACGAATCGTTCTCTAGTTGTCTCTTTTTCTTCTTACAACGCCTTTTCCAATTTTCCTCTTTTCTTTCTTCCTCTTTTAATCGTATTTATTCTCCTATTTTTACCATTCCCAATTTCCCGACAAATTTCTTTCTTAGCCTTACTCTTTCTCTCTCTCTCTCCGTAACCGTCGCAGCGAAATTGGCATTTCGCTTATGAATTAATCGTTGCAAACGTTTCAACAGCTGCTCGAGTGCGTGAACGACGACCAAGTGACTTACTACGCGAGTGCGAATCGCGATCTGCAACCTTCGGAAGGCGACCCTTCGCCCCTATTGACTCCGGACCCTTTGCCCGATCCTAGTTCCGAATCGCTTCCATTGCCACCACCGACTCCTAATCCACCTTCGTCTCCGACTCCTAATCCAAATCCGGCTCCTAATCCGACTCCGGCTCCGGCTCCGACTTGTGCACCGACTACCGAGGTTGTCACGGCGTTACTAACCACTAACACCCAGGTACTAACAATTTTCTCGTTCTCCGTGTTTGGTCGTTCGTAACGAGCGAGCAAACTCTGCTAAGTAACGGCTGAAGGTTTGCTCGCTCTTTGCGCGACATCGGTAATGTCGTGTCCTGCTTTCCTTTCTTTCTAAATTCGAGATAACGGGCAGAGACGAAAGAGAGAGATGAACGCGTGTAAATAAGAGCGAAGGAAAGGCAGCGTTAAAGCGAAGCGTAGAATCGGTTAGCGTGGAATGGAAAAAAGGGAGAAAAAGGAAAAGAGAAAGAGGCGGCTAACACGTTGATTTCAGACAAACGGAGGACAAACGCCGCGATGTTTGCGCCGCGCAGACTCGGGAATGCCACACGAGGAATTGACACCCCGCTCGGATTCCTCGAATTCTCCACCTTTGGACGCGGCGGTGGGTGGAAATAGCGGCGCCGGTTCGCTCACCGGGCACAGCAACGCCAGCAGCCACAGCGAAACCTCTTCCAGCGGCGTGCACAGCAACGCCAGCAACGCCAGCAACGCTAGTTGCCAGCGGCGAGCCACCAGTGCCGACGACGTGACCGTTGCTGCCCCCGGCAACGAGCTACGAGCAGACAACGAGGAATCGCGCGATCAATGGCGCAGTTGTTCCCTCCAACGAGGAATACAACCACCCTCGGCAACCCTCGCCTTCTCACCCCCCAACAGTCGTCCCGGTACCAGTCAATCTTTCTCCTCGCCGCAGTACGCTAATCACGTGCCGCTGTTCGCCAACGCTGCCGCGAGCGCGAGCGCGAGTGCGAACGCGAGTGCGAACGCGAACGTTAACGCGAACGCGAACGCGAACGCGAACGTTAACGCGAACGCGAACGTTAACGCGAACGCGAACGACGTAGCTGGCAGCACGGTCGGACAAGGCTGTCCGGCAGTCATCCTCGAGAATCCAAACGAAGCGACCGTGGTGATACGACGGAAATTGTCGAGGACAAAGCTAACGGATCCGTTGAATGCCAACGAGGAACCGTTCGGTCGGTCGACCAACATGAGAATGACGTCGTTCACGGAAAGCAACGACATCCGCGTGCACGCTTCGTCCGCGACTTTGCCCCATTACCCGACTCAGCCAGTGGTCACTTACCCGCATTGCTCGACGATGCCGCTGCCGCACGCGTCTCACAGCATGGCCGGGTGCCAGATGGCTGGGTCGAGCGGGAGCTGCGGCTCTGTGCCGAGGCACACCTTCGTCCCGGCCCAGCTCCATTCCACCCTCCCGGCGCACACCACCCTGCCCTCGCATCACAACGGTGTCAGGCTGCTGCACGCCGTCCCGCCTACCCCGAACAATCCTTTCGTCAAGAGGTTCCCGCCGGTACACCTGCACACGCAGCCCTGGGCCCTGCCCGGTCATCACACTTTCCCCCAAGCCTCTCAGGTTAACGGCAAACTCACCGCTACCGCGCAGATCAGGCAGACCGACCGAGACTCGGCCAACTTCTCCATGGCCAGTAGCGGCGACTCCGACACCTGTTTGCCTCATTAGGCATACACCTTTCACCTCCTTTTCCTTCTTTCCCCACCGCCTAATCATCCTCGCGCCACCGAAAACGCTTCTCTCCCAGCCAAGCATCTTCCTCGCATCGCCTCGTATCACGGACGAACCTATCGCTACCATCGCTACTATTACCACTACTACTACTACTACCACTATTACTAACTACTACTACTAACTACTACATATCACTTTGAAAAATTCGATTACCCAAGAGAACGTCCGACACGGTTGCGTTATTTTATTTTCGATACAAACACCGTCTGTCGCGACGACGTTCTGTCCCGTTCTTCCATATCGATTATCTCTCTCCGTATTCATAGGTAGATAGAGGCGCATCGTTACCCGGTGGATAGATTCTCCAGCCGGTACCAGTAGCCATTTCTTCGGTTACTCCAAGCCTGCGATTCGCGATAAACATATCTGCCGCGGAAAGCGCGAATAGTACTCGCCAGCCAGTAATAACCGTATACTAGACACGCGTCTAACATCGAGCTACCGAAAGAAAACCTTCGCCTTTTTCACATTCTCTCGGATTCTATACTTTTCCACTTTTCACCGCACATATTCAACCGCACGTAAAGCCGCCTCTATGGAAAAAGAAAAAAGAAAAAGTGAAAAAAAAGAAAGAAAAAAAGCGCAAACTAGTCGAGAGCTTGGTAGGACGAATAACCAGGAAATTTCGCGGAAGGAAAGCTTAGCAAGCGCTAAACGCTCGAAGCGTGTGTCGCTTGAAATCAGAGATTTCACGTTCGACCGTCCGCTTTTACGTCGAGCAATCTCGACGTCTAGAACGGTCTGATCGCGAGCTCCTATCGAGCTTTCTCCTTTACCGCAACAAAATGTATTCAACGAATTATATTCCGCTAAAGCGAACCGCCAAGCTCGCGTTCAGCGTTTATAACTAAACTTATCCTCGCGTTATTCGAAAACGGCACAAGTCTGATCTCGCGCGATGCGATAACGATATCGATCGAAACGAGCTGTCTGGGTGATCGTATTAGAAAGGACGTTGAGAAACGAACGATTACTGCCATTGTAATAAATATAATCGCAAGGATCTCTCTAGATCTTCGTTGTATCATATACTTAAAATTAGTTAATCGACTGCCGCGTTATTTCGTCCCGTTTCACGGATTCGGGCGCACCAGATGCGCTTCTCCTTTTCCTTTTCCTTTTCCCCGTGATCGCTTCACGCGTCTAACGCTTCCAACGCGGCTATAATTTTCATTCGATCGCGCGAATCAAACACGCGAAATCCCATCAAATAACTTCACCTCGCCTCTCTCTCTCTCTCTTCTCAGTCTCTCTTTCTCTTTCTCTCTCTCTCTCTCTCTTTCTCTTTCTTCTCATTCTCTTCCTCTGTTCTCAGTCGGAAGGTATTCCAAAACGTTTGCTCGATCGAGCGATCGGGCGGGTAGAAAGAAGGACATGTAAAACGCACGAACGAACGATGCGTACTTCTGCGGATAGTCGGACGAGATTCCCGGAGAATTCGACACAGCGACTATTATATTTCCCCCGCTTTTAAACGACTCGACGATAACAAAGAATAGAATAGAATAAGCGGTCAAGTCGGGCGTAATATACATAACGCGTGTTATCCAGTATTTATCTACCACGATACTCGAACGTATTACTCGAGCTTACGGGAGAGTACGCAAGTGGAAGAGACGCGATTTAAACATCGTCCACGCGTTCAGCCAACAAACCGTATTTTTCCATTACGATCTATCCTTACGACCTACGACTAGATCCACTTGTATAGTATAACTAGCAGGAAAAAGAAGGTCGTATCAAGGGTGGTGTGCCTTGCTCGTATATCAAGCGCAATAGAATGCGCGTGCTTTTCTCTCTTCCGACCTGTCGGCTAGCAAATCCTTTCTTTCAACCTAGATACCGAGCGTAGCGAAAACCGATCGACCAGAGTAGACGAAAAATTAGAAAAAAAAAAACATTCTGCTCGAATAGATACGCTGTAACAGCCACGATTACTCGGAAGTAGCACGTTTTAATCGTTTCGGGCGATTGCGTGGGTCGTATCGATCGTATCGAGAAACGTATTAAAAGAACGAAGCGTAGAAGCGGTATAGGAATCCTTACATCGCTCTCGATATCACCGAACACCGCGTAATTTCTTCACCCGAGAAAATATTACAGCGGCGACAGGTTTTTTTGTGTTTTTCTTCGCGCACATCGCTTTCCTTTATCCATAAATATCGACTGCGTGTCGTTACTTTGCCCCGTCATCGTACAAAATTACTCGCTACTCTTCGTTCTATCTATCTATCTATCTATCTATCTATCTATCTATCTGTCTATCTGTCTATCTGTCTATCTATCTATCTATCTATCTATCTATCTATCTATCTATCTTCTATCTATCTATCTATCTATCCATCTATCTATCTATCTATCTATCTGTCTATCCATCTATCTATATCCATCTATCCCTCTCTCTCGTTTTCTCGAACCGAAACGAAAGACGATTTTATAGGCGACGCGTGAATTCGTGGTATCGCGAATCACGGATAATTAACGTAAGGATCATCGAGCGTACGGACACGATCGAATCATTTTTCTACGAATGAAAACCATCGGAAGGGAATATCATCATCTACTTATAGATATTTTCTTATTCTCTGGACGAGAAGGAGTTACGCCTGGAGTTCATAGGAAGTAGAGAAGGGAAACGTAAGAGTAGAGAGTCAGCCAGATTACCTTCGAAGAGAGATGGTTCGAATCAATGGCGCCTTTCGTACGCGACTCATCCGCGATAATCGCCGCACGCATCCACTCGAACCTCGAAATCCTTGGTTATCTGGACCGACACGTTAGACGAGAAAATTCCTCTAATTTTGATACCACGATAGCACCGGATAGATGAGCCGTTTCGCGAGTAAATCGAAAGATTCCGATCTATTCTTCTAGGATCGACGACACGACGTCGAAACGATTGCAGTGCAAGCTTTATCATTCGTGCGGAGACCTCGAGGAAGACCGTTCGATTTCAAAGTATCTAGAACGATAGCAGATCGGTTGGCTTTTCCACCGATCGTAACCGTCTCCGGTTCGAATCCACAGAGCCAGGCGAAGCTCGATCGCCTCCGAATACACGGAACGATAAAGCTTACGCTGTACTTGTATATTTTTTCAAGCAAACTCGTATCTACGCCGATACGGTGTCGATTTTTATACGAAACTCGATTTCATTCTTGCTCGAAGCCGAAGAAAGAGGAAAAGAAGGAAGAAGGATAGGAGACGGAAGAAAGAAGACGGAAATGGAGATGGAGATGGAAAGGAATCGATATCCGTTCGGGAATATGTAGAGAACGCTTCGTTACGCCGAAATTACACACGCCACACTCTGTACCGCGAGTCTCGATCACGCTCGATAATTGTCATCATCGTCGCCGTTTATCCCCTTTATCCCCTTTATCGTCGTATACCGTTTCCGTCGTTATTATCGATCCCAGAGAGAAGCAAAAGCAGCACGGCGTTCTCCGGATATCAAAATTTCCGACAGAATATCGCCATTACGAGTTTAGTTCGAACCGGTGATCTTTTTTCTTCGACTCTCTTCGTTTCGACATTCCGGCGAAAAAGTCTCGAGCGGGAAACGCGCAGGCGATGAAAGGGATATCCTTCGAGATTATCTGTACCGTGCATCCAAACTTTCCCCCGAGAATCGTGACGTCGCGTGTCACGCGTGACGCGCGGAGTAAGAGCAGCAGAAAGGATGGGATGAAAACGAGAAGAAAATGGAAAAAAGACTAGACAAGGGAAGAAAAGGTTGCTCACGCGCGCGCATGTTCAGTTCGACACGCCCTCGACTATTTCTCCGAGAGCTGTAAATAATTCAGGGTCGCGTGAGATTTGCGAACGTCGCGACGAGAAGGGATGGGACGGTTTGCTACGGTTTGTTACGGGTCGGGACGGGACGGGACGAGACGAGACGAGAGAAAGGAGCGAGAATGAACGGTGGAGGAAAAGATGATACAAAATCTTTAACGGATATGTACGAATAATTGTATAAAGACTGATTAGACTTACCTTGGTATTTATTCCAACTCACGGTTGAATTATCGCTATCGCTTTGCGTGCTCTAGAATACTCATGAAGCACGACACCAAAGGTATTATTCCCTGGTTGAAATTCCATTTTTCTCTTGTTCTTTGACATCTGTCCGCTGAACCGACCACTCGACGTTCGCGGCGTCGAGTGGTATCAACGACGAAACAATTCTATCGTAAACGGAAGGAATCCATGTTCATTTTTTCCTCTCTTTCGCCAACCAATTACCTCTAACGCTGCTCTCTGAGCGAGAGAGTCGCTGGCATTCCGCTTAAACGGCCTATCAAACCATTTTTATCGCGTGATCCGAAGAAACGCTAAAGGCAAAGGGAATGGCAGAGGAGGATGGAAGCACAGAGGAGGAACGGAAACGTTACGATAATGTTTGTTTCGCGTTTGCCAACGCTACTACTACTAGGCTGTTTCGAGGAAACGTCGATGCAGATGCGGATTTTTCTCCACCCTGCGAACGGAGCAAAGAAAAACAGAAAAATGGTACGCGCGATTATAACAGCGACGCTAATTATCGTCATACATCGTATCAATATTATTCGACGCATCGTATAAGCAAATAACAACTAGATGTAAACTTTGTATATTCATTTACCAAGAGAATAAAGATAAATTATTCGACGTACACAAGTGGAATCGCTTTATTCCGAGAAATGTTTCGCGTTTTCGCATGGTGACCGGTAGGTAACATCGGATATAGCTTTTACTTTCGCATCGCGATTAACGTAGCATCTACCTGTATATAACGTGTCAACCTACGATGCATGCAACGCACCCGTGCTCATCGAGTATGTACACGACCGTACGTCTATCGTATATGCGTATGTGTAACATTTAGACATGTATATAAACATGCTTAGTTATATATATATATGTATATATATATATAGTCGTTTATTCGTTTGTTCGTTTCGCGAATAATCCATTCGTTCGTCCGCTATTTCCTTCGTTTTATTTATTATTTATTCGTTTATTTATTCGTTTATTTATCTATTCGTATTCGTATTTGTTCCTTTACGACATCGGAAAAACCATTATTTACATAACGCGGTAATATAAGCTATGACTAGATGTATCGACGGTATAGGACTGTCTTGGAATCGTTTCTAACAACAAGAGAAAAACATTAACAGAGGGAGCTCCGACTTTTTCCCGCCTTTTCCCGCCCCCTTTTCCCCCTGACTCGCGTCGCCGTACTCTTGCTATCTCGGGTGGGGTTGTTCGTTGTCTGCTAACAGCGTACGCGTACATACGATTTCCCTCCTCCACACGCGTATACACCGTCTACCGTAGGCGGTACAGACTATCTTCTTAACCCGAACCGTTCGCTTAATTCGAAAATAAATCTACGCTTACAAATTAATTACGATCGCGCGTGCTATCTTATCTCGCGTCTAGTTTCGCTTCGATACGTACAGTATAAAATGCTAGGCAATTCTACGAGTCTTGTTAGGATTGCTACCCGTTTATTCGAAAGTAGCGACGAAGCGCGATGTCGTTCGCTCTGTCCCTTCCTTTTACACCTTTTACGCCTTTTACTCCTTTCTTCCCTCATATACCTACTTCTATATTTCTCTAAACTCGCGAACACGTTGCGTCGAAGGGCGACGAAAACACGACTAGAAACGCGTTAAACCTACACCGCGCCCATCCCTTTCTTTCCTCCGATCCCGAATAAGCGTTGTTCGCCAACTGAGCGTTTGTTTCGGATGTTCCCTCGTATCAATGGCAGGTACACGGACGTATTGACTCGACGAAGACCAGAAATATCGCGGCCGCGCGCACCGACACAGGAAGAGACTGTTCTTGTTCTTCGAGATCAACTAATCCTGTAATCCAGCTGAACGCGTCGCGCGTATACTTACGCGTATACGGTATATCTACGTGCCAAACTATAACTCGCTTTTTATTCTCGTTATATAATATCCGAGTAGGCGTATATACTCGGATAAAATTCGGTATCGGCCGAGATACGATCGAGGAAAACGCATCCCCGGCGCCGATCGCGTTTCCGTCGATCATAGTTCGGCTCGCGTACCAGGCCTTTACGCTCGCTAAATTATCGACTAATCGATATTCACGAACCGCGAGTTATATTCGTTCCACGAGACTTCCCGATAAGTGGAATTGTTCGAAAATTGGTGAACGACGAATAGAGACGAAGGACGGGTAAGTAGACTCGGTGAAAAGTACTTAAAATATCTAAATCGTAACGCGTATTGACTTTGACCATCTACGACTATTAAGGGCACCCAAGAATTGATCAGAGTTACCGCTAAAGTATCTCGGCCTAAAGATATTCACTCTACGTAATGCTACTAATTGATCGTTAACGGTACAATCTCTTCATTGACTACAACTACACCAATTTTCGAACGCTGTCGCACGAAGAACGACGAATAATCGATCGGCTAGCGAGACACGCGCGAATATCTACCGAACAGTCGAACGCGGTGGATCTTTGAAACACCTCGATTCGCTTTACGCCTCGGTCATCGCACGCGTTTCCGCTTCTCCTTTTCTCCATCCATCGAACGATCGAACGCTTCCTAAAATTACCTTCAGGTCCGTTGAATTACACACTCACGCACACACACCACCACTCGCACGCGCACATGCATATACGTTTATATAATGTATAATATATATATAGAGGCGTAATTTTAATTCGTTCGATCGATCGATCGGGCGCGTTATATTGCACGATATCGCTAATGTTAAATATCAACGTGTATCCGCCTGAAGCGCTAACAATGTAATAAATAATGGTAGTGAACAAACACGTAGAACGTTTGGTAATCATATAAATCTAAGCATTCGTAGGTATCGTATATATTTATGTACGCGAGTGTGTGCTCGCGTCTATTTATGTACTTATGTATACGTATGTACACACGTATATACTTACGCGTAACACGATGTTACGGTTAGATGTAACGCGTAATTATACGTAGTTGTACGTATTGATATGTGTACGCGCATACATATACGCTACGTACACACGTGTACCAGTGGAGGACGCGTACACACACACGCGCACACGTACACATCGCGCGCGCGTCGAGTTTACACTATTTTAGCATACCTGCGCGATCTTTGCGATCTGTCGACGGACCGCGTACTTACTTACTACGTACTTAGTTACTTAGTTACTTACTTACTCGCCGAAACGCAGCTGAGGATAAATACGTTCTCGTCGTACTTTGTCGGGACACGCATACGCGTATGCACACGGTACGCGATATACGATGCAACGTGTACGAAAGAGTGTTTACCAATGCAAACGGATAAATACATACGTAAATATCGAATTATTCGCGGATTGCGGTTCGCATTCCGTTTCTTTTAATTTCATCGTTGGTTCGCTTTCGACTTATTAGTAACTACTACGTACATATCTATAGCGTATCGATCATTTTTGCAAAATGGCAACGCAACGGTCAGATCGAAATCTCTCTCTGAAACATAAGCTATTCTTTACACGCTGATCTCGATGATCTCCATGATCTCGATGATCGCGCAGTGTAACGTTGTAGATACTTTCATCGGATAAGGCTGCGTTAATTATTGTCTCTTTTTTTTTCTTCTTCTCTCTTTTTTATCGCTCGCGCTCCTTGAAACTTTACCCTTCTTCCGTTTCTTCTCCCATTCTCTCATCCGTAATCGTCGCCTCGACCCAACCCGCTCTCCTTCTCCCTCACCCTCTCTCTCTACACGTACTTTTTTCCGCTGGTTGATCCAATTTAATTGCTACTCTATAGCCAAACCAATCATTCTCGCGGTTTAAGCAACGCGTCCTTTTAATGCAAACGCATTAATATAAATTCTTCCAACATGCAAACGCGTCAACATTCGCTCGACTCGTTGAAAGCACTCGCCTCTACGTATCTAATCGCCGAATCGATTTCATCGCCTTCGACTCTTGTTAAACCTTCGTTAAGCTCCTCGTACATTTTATTTTATCGTTTCGCTGGACGTTAAAAGATTGGAAGAAATGAGACAACCAAGCGAAATGGAACAACGTAAACTATACAACTATACTCTAACTATACGCTGGTGTAAGAGAGACGCGTAAAAGGACTGGTAACGTGGACGAATGAACCGTCTGGATTTACTCGTTATCGTTGATAATCGCTGATTCTTTCCATCAACGATTATACAACTATACTCTAACTATACGCTGGTGTAAGAGAGACGCGTAAAAGGACTGGTAACGTGGACGAATGAACCGTCTGGATTTACTCGACATCGTTGATAATCGCTGATTCTTTCCATCAACGATCAAACACCAATTGCCAGTTAAAACGGATCGAAAGGTGCAGTTTCGCAGTCGAAGAGAAGATACTCTTAGTTGGGAGGTCGCACTAGGAGGCCGCAGACCAATAATTCGTAAGGACACGCATCTTTTCCTTTTCTTTTCTCTCGTTAACGCGTTAATCGGTATCGATTTTTCCAAACTCCTTGCATTTTTACACGCGTAAACTGTCCGCGAGTAAGTCGAAAAGAAACGTCGTTTTATCTTTACCGTTCGATCTGTAAGGACCACCACCCGTACAGGTAATCGAGTTCGCGTTAACGCAAACGCGTACCAAAGTGCAGTACAATATGCGCAAATAACGGAAAATTTTAACACCGCTAACTAACCCCTGGATAACCAGTAGAAAATTGATCAAACGGTGGGTTATTTACACGCGGTTTCCTTGTATCAGCGGTGCCAGTTAACAGCAGTCTCGAGCCAATATAATTAAAGGAATTCAACTCGATTTAACGGGTAAAAGTGGCAAAAAGTTCTACCACCGATTCTAGCGTAAAAGCTATTCTTCTCGATGGCAAGGTACGGAATAAACCTGGCCGGAAAAAAAGGCAGTTTCCTCGAGTGATATATCACACCACCGTAAAGGTACGCGAACACACTCGCACTTGCGTATCCTTACAGATCGCATAGCAAAGGATGCGTATATTTATGGGAGGATGCGCGATAATAAACGACTACGACAAGGAAACAACGAGATTACTTGGACGATAATAAAATAATTCTTCGTTTACGTAAGAGTAATTAGGAAGGAAGGCAAACGACGATACGAATAAATCAACTCATGAACCAACGAACATACGGACGGACATATCGTTATACGATGCAAGAAAATCGACTCGACGACCAACGCGATAAATACCTAAGACGTAAAGCGGAAGCAAAAGTTAGCAAGATCGATTAGGAAATACCACGGTATGAATCGAATAGGAAGATTCGAATAACGCAACTGTTCGAAAGAGCAGCGGTTGGACAGAAAGGTTGAAACGTACAGGATGGAACTAGACATTGGTAAACGGAGTACCGTAACGTTTTCCACGAGAGCACGGTTATGGCATCGGTCGCGTCAGATGCGTTTCGCGAAATCGAAACGAGATTTAAGTAACAAAAACGATTGTCTCGATTGTCTTCGGTCTGCGGCATCGCGCGCGTCGACGATTCGAAAGAATACCTGATTAATTCTATCTCGCTACCGATTCTAGGTCCTTTACTACTTAATCGTCGTCGTTTGCGTTTTAATACTGATAAATGTATTATTGTCCGTTTATGTAACTCCAAAACGTATAAATACGCTAATACGGTCTAAGACTCTACACGCCCTTCCTATAAATTCTTCTCTTTCTCTTTCTCTTTCTTTCTTTTTCTCTTCGTTCCGTTCCCTTTCGTTCCATTCCGTACCGCACCATTCCATTTCGTTGCTTTCTCTGCGAGGGGGAAGAAGGCTCGATCGATATCTTATAAACAACGAATGGAAGCGATATCTTACATTTGCAATAAAGCACCGATAGATAAACTTGCTTATCGCGAGGTTGATCGAACTTTCGTAGGAAGGTAAAATTTACGCAACGCGAAAATAGAACGCGTCGCTTAAACGGACCTTAAGAGAGGAGAAAACGAATCGTCTATCTATTATATACAAACCGACTCTGACAGACAAACGCGTTCTAAATGTATCTTTTTGATTCCGGTAGAAAAGGCTGGTATCTTACCACCTCGTTCGTTGTCAAATCTCTCCTCGCTTTTTCTTTCTACTTGGATTTTAGTACATGATCGAGTATCGGAATTGGATTCGAAGCAAGCATACGAATAGAAGAGTGGCGAAAGAGGAAGCGAAAGAGGAAGCGAAAGAGGAAGCGAAGGAGGAAGAGAAGAATGTAAACAATTGGAAAGAAAAGAAAAGATCGGACAAGTGATCGGAGAGGAAAAGAGGAAAGGAAAAAAACATTTTTTCAACGATCTTCCATCGTGCTTTAGCCGCGTGATACATACCACGATGCCATGAGATCGAGTGCAACGAGAACATTTTCATCGAGCGTGTAATCGGTTCCTTACACACGCACAGGCACACGCACACGCACCTTCTAGTTCATTCACGCACGCACTCGGTCCAACTATTTCTCTATCTATCTATCTATCTAACTATCTATCTATTTTTTTCTTCCTTTCCTTCCTGGTCACTCATCCATCCGTTTTACAATGTTTTGCCTTTCTTACCTATACGTTTGTATGATCGAAACGGATTGGTTTAAAACGAGCTGAAGCATACCGGAGGATTCATTTCACCAAAGACGTTTAGCTCGTAAAGCGAAGCAAACGTGATAAACACCAAGTACCAAAGCATCAGTATCACTCCGTACCGTCGATCTAGTTTCCAGCCGTTCAAATGGGTCGCCAGTACCAAGAATATCACCGTGGATAACAATGACACCGTGGAGTACGTCAGGCCTGGCGGTATGACAAGAGAAGAAAGTCAATGAACGTGGATGTTCCGTAGGGAATGAAATTGGAATGACGAAAAGAAAGCGAGGCGATGTTACCTCGACTGGTGACGTTCACGTGCGAACCAGGCTGTATCATCGCGGTCTGTATAAACCATGGAAGCCCGAGGCAAACTAATATATCGAAGACGTTACTACCGACTGCGTTGCTCACCGCCATGTCACCGAGGCCTTCCTTTATCACCGCTAACGACGAAAGCGCGTCCGGCACGCTGACACCGGCAGCGACAAACGTCAAACCCATCACCGTATCCGGTATACCAAGTGTGCTACCTACGAACAAACCAATACATATGCTGGTAGAAGGGGAAGGAACGTTGGAGAAAAGGAAGAAAAAACAATCGCATAGAAGCTGGTAAACGTATCGTTATCCTTCTCTTACCTATGATCGTGATCATCCACACCATGATGTAACTATAGAAACTGATCCAAACCATCGATACGCAAAAGGTAAAGGGATACCAATTTCGAAATTTTTCTTGTCGACAATCCGGCATGGTGGCTCGGCACATGAAATGAATCGGATAGACCAAACCCCAGGTAAACAGGGTCCATTTGCTTCCGTCAGTAGGCTTTTCTAACGGCGACACCTCGTTCGGGTCCGGTTCTTTCGCTTTGTAATACTCGGGTTGTTTCGGTGCTACTGGCTCGTTCGTTTCACCTCCTCCTGCTCCAGCTGCTGTTCCAGTTCCCGCTCCTGTTCCCGCTGCTGGCACACCACCTCCGCCACCTCCTGTTACCCCTACGACAGTTCGTTCGGAAATTATAAATTTCTCTTTCGTCAATGCGGAAACGTGCTGGTAATTGCGCGGCCGTCGATCGACCTTTACCTTCCTGCGTTCTGTATTGATCCGTGACTGGCGAACTCGGCCCTGTGTAAGACAGTCGATCCTCTTGCAGCGATCTATAACTGACCAAAGCGCTTTCTTCCGCGGGTTCGTCGTCCTTTGGTAGGAAAGGTATATTGTAAGATTTCGCCCATCGTTCCAGTCTAGCGTTAAAAGATAACGCAACGCAATACACCACGTACATAATCAACATGAACAAAGACTCCATCCTGAAAGAAGGTACTCGCCCAGTCTACCACGAATCGTTACTATACCAGAGAAATCGGATCATCGAGCGAATCACGTCTTACCAAGATATCGATTCGTTGAAAATCGTACCGAGCATCACCAGAATCGATACGGCGTAGAAGAAACAATCTCTGCAAAGGGGCCACCAATTCAGCTTGGACACCGTTGTCGTGCAAAGTCCGCAAACCGATATCACGAACATTATATTGAAGACCGCGCTTCCGATCACACCGCTTACCTGTAACCCAACCGATCAATCACTCGCTCTACGATATTCCCTCTACCCAACTCTCCTCGATCCGGTATACTTACTCCGATATCGTCCTTGGCAAAGAACACACCGATCACCACGGTTGCCAATTCCGGAGCCGAAGAACCGGCAGCCATAAAAGTTGCTCCCGCAACGTCCGGAGACAATCGTAATTCTGTCGTGAAGAACATTTTCTTAATCGCTTTCACCGTCGCTTTCGGTGCCGATATCGATGCCGATATCGATATCGAGGAATTAGAAAAGAAAATTAGACGAGAAAAGTAATAATGACGATTATACTTTACCTTCGCAAATTCGGTCCAAACTCGAGACGAAATAATCGTCGCAGACAATGGCAAGGCCGAGAAAGGTATAAATTGCGACTAAAATGTGAATGATTAGTCCACCGTGTTTCCTAGCTTTCGGACCCATTAACGGTCGCGGAAATTGTTCGATCGCTGGCGGTGAACAGTTTTCCCTTCGCGGCCTCCACGTCGCGCGTTCGTATTTCATGGTAGTTGTTGTTGCAACCTGCAATCTCGAATAGCCACTAGCTCTTATACGAGACAGAGTTGTATTATACAAGAGGATGATTTATTGGAAGAGAAGAAAAGAGGAGAAAGGAAGGAATTGAAGGATAAAAAGAGAGGCGGCAGAGTCTCACCGTTGTAGTTCTTGGAAGATTCTTCGTGGTCGGAGGTGTCACCGGTTCGTTCTTCGGGGCAGCCGTTTTCTCCCCTGACTCTTCCTTCCATTCCCCTAGTATCTCTTTCGACTTAACTTCTTTCGCTTTCGGCTCTTGCTCTGGCTCTGGCTGTTGATCTCGCTGCTCATCTCGCTGCACGTCTCGCTGCTCCTCCTCATCCTTCCCTTTCTCCTTTTCATCTCCCTTCTTCTTCGCTTCCACCTTCTCCGACCCTTCTTTTGATACACTTTCCGCGCATAACAACGTCTTCTCTTTTCCTCCTGTTCCTTCCGCGGTATTTATATCTGTCTCAGTGGTGTACGATTCCAAGGTATACGATTCTAAGCTCCAGTTTTCCTCGCGATCCGTCGAACTGGGATAAGGAGACGTTACCTCTTCAACGGGTATTTTTGCACAAGTCACGTACTGGACTAACACATACGCGAGGAAAAGCCCGAAGCGCAGAGGCCATCGTTTCCGCCGCGAATTACTTTGCAACTGAATTCGTCTCATTTTAATCGTCTGAAACATACACACGTACATACATACGTACATATATACGTACACACACACACCTATGCATACACGTATATCGCGGAAATTTACCAACGATGCACGCATGCCATTTCCCTCTACGTGCACTCAACGGGCAAATTGAAGGTATAGTTAATCTACACCCCTAAACCCGATTCCGTAAACAAACCTATTTACCTTCCGGATCGATTTTTTTTCTCCAAAAACTCTCCTATCACGCCTGCCTCCAGTTGACTAACCTTCATCAACCTCCGTAATCTTCTATCTCGCTATTCCGTGTGAAACAGCTTTGTATCGGAGAAGATACGGGAAGAAGGATTAAATGATTTTCATCTGGATAGACCGGTCTATCGATCGTAAGAACTGATTGGCAACGAACCGACTCGCAACGCGTGTACGCTTATACGCGTGTACGCCGTGGCGCCGCATATCCCATTAACCGCATTTTACGTTCGATTCTTCCGAAGGAACAAACGGAGAAAGGGGCGGAGACGCACCGACTTCTCCTTCGATTATTCATCTTCGCTGAAAGATAACGGGTCAAACCTCGTTTCTATCCCTCTTTGCCGATAGCTAATTCGACCTAAAAGACTCAACGTTCGACAGTTCCATTGAAATATTTTCGTAGCAATCTTTTCTTTCCCAAATATCCTTCCTTTCTCGGGCAAATCCGACATTTCGACCAACCATTTCTAATCGTTCCTTTCGACAATTACAGCTACGCTACCTTTGTACCAACTACGTTTTTTCCAAATTAACCACCTAATCCTTACTTTCCTATCCACGCGTTTTTTCTTCATTTTCAACAGGTTTCGACTACTCCTTTCGCCGCTTTATTTCCCACGCGTTCATTCGACATTCCAATATCCTAATTCCATTTTTACATCTTAAACTCCTTACTATAAAAATTAAATAAGAACAAACGAGAAATTATTATTATTTCATTCGAGAAACTTCCAAAGGATATTCGAATGACCCGGATAATTTTAAGTGCGAACGTGCGTGTGTGTGAGCGCGCGCGCATATACCTATATGCATATGCGTGTACGTACACGTAGAGCGGAAGAAATGTAGATACCGAAAACGGAAAGCATAAAATCACGCGAGAAATGATAAAGAAAGAAAGATACAGCAAGGATAAAGTATAGCTACATCTTAATAACGATTAAATCTATCTAGAATTTGGATAAAGAATAACTTGAACAAAATAACCATGTTTGGCTATGGAAACTCGTGGAGTATTAGATAAGGATATTTTTTCATCGATGGAAGAATCGAGACGAGTAACTTTATTTGTCGCGATTAGCACGTACGAGGATAAAAGCGTGAGAAACACCAAGATGCCAGTGAAAGTGACCCAATTCGAGGTTTCTAGCGATCGTTAAACGGTACGTATATACGAATCGACGTATGTATGGTAGCTCGCAGTCCACAGCTTACCCCTTTCTCAGAAGCGTAGCACGTTATTCACCAGCCCTTTTTATCTCTCTTAATAAACCACCTACGTAGCACCGATAATCGACACGCAAACGAAAAAATAACGGTTTAGCGATCGAAAGCACCGCTTTACCTTCTCCACCCGACCACCATCTACCAACGTTTCTATCGCGACAGAAACTCGCTATCGAATATCGTACTACGCTAGCTGCCTTTGACGTCGACGTCGCGATTTCGATGTAGTCGTTGTCGTCGTCGTCGTCGTCGTCGTCGTCGTTGTAGTCACTTTTGCTGGTCAACGACGAAATTCTAAGAAGCAAAGACAAATTTTATCACTGCGTCGTACTCGAATTATTGATTTGCATAAAAACTGTCCTTTACGATGCGTTCTCGGTGTATTTGCGCGGTACGTAGGCGTCATCTTGTTGGTTACGTAGTTGTCGTGCTTACTGAACCACCCTCGAGTTAGCACAATCTCCGATATCCACCTCTCTTTATCCACGTCACCACCTCGTCATCGTGTCACGAGAAAATATTCCAATAGTTTGAAAAGATACTTTGACACGGTGCATTCGCATCTCTTATTCTTCCCTCCCTCCCTATCTCTTTCTCTCTCTCTCTCTCTTTCTCTTTCTCTCTGTCTCTGGCACACGCACACCCTTTATCTTTCTCTGTATCCTTACTCTACCCACCCCTTTTGCTGCCACTTCCTTTTCGCACCCGTTATATTTCTTCGACTTTGCTCCTTTACCTTGCTTTCCTTTCTTTTTTCCTTGAATTTCCAATTTAATCGGAACGTACGTTTCGAACGTGGACGTGTATGCGTGTAGCGGGTCACCCTTAAACGCGCATACCAGCGTTTCGCTTTAACGATCCTTCCTCGCACATTCCATCCACCGACCGATACACCGTTTATCGTTTCTCGCTCGACTGCGAGCGCCTCTTTCACTGCGTTTATGCGCTACTCGCAAGTGAAGCTTCCTTCCTCGCTTCTCCTCGCACATCACCGCTGCTGCTGCCACCACCGCTCTTACTCCTCCTTCCCCTTGTCCCTCTGCCGCTCTATCCCACTCGTTTGTTCCCCGTACCTATACCTTCGACCGATACCTACACGTGCGCACGCGCAACTACACCAACACCGAAAACCACCCTTATACGTATCCATCTAAATACGAGCACACGTTTCTCGTATCTCTTTTTCCTTTGTTCTCATCCCTCTGATATCAAGTGTATCACGTGGATACGCCTGCGCACTACTGTCACGGTGCCGCGATCCGATAATACGTACGTAGACACGAGAAAAATGGAAATTGAACGAAACCGCACTGACAGTAAACAGAAGAAACGTAATCGTTGCTAATGCGATCGTAAGATAAAAATATGAATGAAAAATCGAAAAGAGTGGAGGAAATACACGTGTACAGGATATGCAGGAACGCGGCAACACGACTGTAGCGAAAGAATAGGAAATGGTTGAAACGTAGCAAGCAGCGTAAACTATGCCTATCCCCGTCACTGCTATACGATGTTTCCTGTCATACGTCACACGTGGCCTGTTCTTCCATCCATTCTCAGTCGTTCCGTTGCACCTGTAACTCTTCCCAGTCATACGTATATTCGCTCTTGTTCCCCATGCGCTTTCCATTGTGCAACACCAAAAGACATCATTTCCTATAGTTTGTTGAACTTGTATATACACATACATACATACATACATACATACATACATACGTAACAGGAGCATTAGATTCGGTCATACGCGTGTACTTGAAACTTTAGAAATTCTACGCGATCGTTCAAGTTCGGGGATATATGCCAAAGGTATCCCCATAATTAATTCGCAAATGAAAGATGTTTCGAGATGTTAATTCGGTACTATCGATCGAAACGTTAACTGCAGTAGGTACCAAGGAAACTATAAATCAACAATGTAACAAACAACGCGCATTTGTAAATGAAATCGATGTATGAAAAATCATGACTAATATCGTATCGTTTTCAACGACCGTTTCCCGATAAACGTGAAACCGTACACGTACCGTTTGTAATTAGTAAACCTCGTGCCACAACCGATGATCGATCACAGCATCGTACATCTTATCACAAACTTTTCGACTTGCGATAATTCATCAGTAGCGAAAGAAGCTAACTTCGTATTATGGTTATTAGAATCGAACAATCGGATTTTACGAGGTTCTCGTGCAAACGTAAATATCGATATCGCTTGCTGAATATCTACCGTAACGTTTATAGATATCTTTATTACAACAAATACACAGCATTCGAGCAGAATCTACATAAGGTATGTATAAATATTCCGCGACACGTTTTCAGAAATTCACTCTTATACAACATACACTGGTTAATGTATCAATTCCGTGGATTCTGATGAAACTTGACGGAATAACTACCGCTATTCGGATCTTGTTGCAATTCAAAATTATTCGTAGAAAGTCCTAAAGGTTTCAGAAACATATTCCCCAAATCCTTCAGTTTTCCAAGCATTTCTGTTTTTAGCTTTTCGTTCCTCTCATGAATCAACGGAGGTAATCTCTGTAAAATGATTTGACATATTAATATCGGGAAAATGGCAAAAATAAGCAAGATTACTGTGTCTTGGTAATTACTCGAATCGCATAGTTTGCCTCTACGTGACTAGGATCAAAAGTTAAAATCTTTTTGTAGTCTTCCAAAGCTTCGTCCAGTCTTTCTGTCTCTTCGTACAGACGAGCCCTTCTACCATATACCTTCACGTAACTTGGATTTAATTCTATGGCTTTTGTGCAATCGGATATAGCGGATTCCTTGTCCTACTTAAATAGTATCGTATAAATAGTAGAGCCTGGATGAAAAATCAGTCGTTTCTTTTCGATGTTGTAATAATATTCTTGAAATAGTAGCATTACCAGACATTTTAACTTTGCAGCAGCCCTATTGGCATACAAAATGGACCTCTCTTTGCTGTAGGCTAACGGACAGGTTTGTATTCCATGGGTGTACATAGATATCGCCTGATGATATTCCTCGCATTTAAAGAAATCATTCCCCTTATCTTTATATTCTTCTGCTTCTGCTTTGAGAATCTAAAAAAAGAAAGAAGAAAGGAGACAAAAAATACAAAGTTAACGGTATATGTTGATTGCTTGGAAAACTTGGAAAATCCATTAAATTTCAGAAATAAATACAAACTTCTTTCTCATCTTCGGAAAGAGTCAATTCTCTGTCTTTCAGGCACGAGTCTTCGTCTGTGCAATCTTTTGCACGATTCGTATCACCTTCCTCTTCTTCTCCGCACTTATTGATATCGTCACTCTCTTCTCTACGTTCTACGTGTTTCGTAGATGCGTGACTATTGTTCGAAAGATAACTATCTTTTATACTCGCAGATTTAGTCGCGGTACTCGTCGCGGTACTCGTCGCGGTATCATCGTTTGTCGCGGAATGATTGTCATTTACTGCGATGCAGGAACTTTCCAGATCTTTCGTAAGTTCCTCTATAATCTGTTCGTTCGTTTTCAAACCTTGCAATTTCTCGTCCATCGCGTAGTATCGTTCCTTACTTCGTGATGACTTAACACCTTACTTCAACGTGTGCACCAACGAATCATTGAGGTTAACTAAAGCGTCGTATATACCCAGCAGACAACTGAACTTGTATATCAACATGGACGCGCTTTAGTTGGCGCAGTTCGCGCTGACGTTTCCTTCTAACTCGCAGACCAACCGTCAGAGTGCACGTTCTATTCTATTAGACGCGACAATTTCGAACTCACCTGTCGCGAAATATTTATACGTCGTCTCTCTATTCCATATTAATTTCCCGTGTCCTTTTTTTATTTTTCTTCCAACATAATCGTAAACCTCACGATTTATCATACTCTTCTCGTCGCTTTTCTAACCTCGTTGTTCGTCAACGAGCTATATTTTTAATTGTCATCGCTACGATACATAATTGCCACATCGTAATTTTACAGTAGAAGCTACCTGTATATACGCGTGATACATTTATACCGTTACATACCTATTCCCTTATCGTCAAATATTTCACGTTTAATCAGATGATATATGTATTATTCGCCTTAATTATTTCGCGTCTCGAGAAATAATTATTCAATCGTATACGAGTACGTTTTGATCTAGCGCGTGTTTTAACACGATCTAGCCTAAGTTATATAGAAAGGAAAACAAATTATCGTTGGTACGTGTATGGAAGAGTAAAAGAGACCGAACTGTATCTCTCTAGGTATGATCAGAGTATATCTACGGACGTTGTACGTGCTTCGGTCTCATTAAGCTTACCGGTTCGTTTCAAACTGAAATAAGCTATTTGCTTATGCTCTCTATCCTATACGTACCTATACCAAAGAAAATATACGATACAAGAGATAAACGAGACGAACGATACAAGAATCGGAGGAACGATACTTGCCGATATCCTGGCACTCCAGTTAAGTATTTGCGTTATACAATCGTATATTTTCGACGATTTGTACCTTTCGTCCGAAGTTAGTCCTCTTTTTCTTTTCTTCCTTTTTTTTTTTTTTTTTTTTTTTTTTTTTATTGTCGAATATAATGCCGCCATTGTAATGCCATCAAAACAGAATATCGATCGAGATTCATTTTAACGAATCGAGGAAACGTTGAAATATATATGCATATAACTAACTATGATGCGGTAGTAGCTAGTTCAATGAAAATCGATTCGATACGAGCGCTGCACTTCCGTTTCGATGATAAACAGGATCTTAGGTGATAAGCTACGTCTCTCGGAGGAACGGGATAAATAAGGATTCTCGTTTACTGCAGCCCCCGGCTTTTCTTCGTCGTCAAGCTTGATCCGTCAGTGCAGAATTTCTTCGATAAGAGGAGGAGGAGGAGAAATGTACTTCATTGGCGAGTGTGACCCGAAGCAACTTCTCATTCGTCTACGCGTATACCGTACGTTCCTCGTTGGTGTCTAACTTTTAAAATTCTACGACTTTAATAATCTTCCGAAAGATTAAATACCGTGTCATGGGATAAAATAACGTACACCAGAGATTTATTCGTTTTATCGCAACAGCGGGCATTAATCAAATCCTCTATATATACATATTTAACTTGACACGTTTGCTTGCCAGTTATTCCGCTTCTTACTCTCTTTTTCCCCTTTTCTTTCTTCCTTCTTGCCGGATTTAATTAATTATTCATCGAAGCATTAAATGGATAGAGAAGCATTTTCCATATCCGCGGGGGATACACGGTCGCGACGCAACACGTCGTCCAACGCGTCCTGCAAAGCGTCCTCCAACGCGTCCTCCAATGCGTCCTCCAACGCGGAGGTATCATCGACCACCGTTCTATCCTTCGACTATTTTCTAATCGAAATTATTTCGTTTCGTCTTATTACCGTTTAGTCGACGGCTCGAAAATCTTTCGTACAACGAACACGAGGTATTTTGCGTTCAGCACCGATTCCACCGACAACTGCACACGATATTTCGATAAACTTATATTTCGTGCGGCACTTAATGTGAAATGTGAAAAAAAGTTTCGAGCTGGAGAATCAAGTTCTCGTCCAACAAACAATTAGTTGATTCGCGACTTTGACAAATGCCGCAGGAACTTGTCTATTTCTATTCGTAATACGAACAGAAATCTAACTATCGAGTTGGAAAAGAATAGGGGGGTGGGGGTTCGAGCCGAGGGGGTTCAAGGTAGGAGCAGTAGTCGCAAGGGTGCATTTTTCTTGTTGGAAGATGGTAACGGGGCGCGACCGTGCGCCATCATGGTAGATCGACCGTGTAACTAATACCAATTTTCTTCCTTACAAACTGTCGCATAGCAAACGCTCTCAAACAACTTGAACTTTCTCAGTCTCCTGCCTTCTTCTCTCTTGAGAAACTCGAATGCTCATCCGCGTTATAAAAAGTGCAAACACGTTATCCATTTAACGACGTTACCTTTATCATTACGTACGATTGTTCGATCGAAGGGAAATTATTACGATTCTCATTTTACGTAGCACGCGATACGCGCAACTGCAAAACTGATAACGTTACGGTTTGATTTGTATATTATATCCTAGAAATAGGGTAGATAACCGTAATTAAAAATATTCTCGTTTCGAAGAGTATTAATGCGATATCTCTGTTCCGTGATTTGATCGACAATAAAGACATCTGTTTTCACCATTCCGTCTATCTATCTTTCGCCTATCTTTCCCCTATCTTCCGCCTATATAATCTAACATATTGTTCACTTCATGCGGAAACATTATGTACCTTTTCTCCGTATGCGGTGAATCGAATATTAAATTTCCTAACGAGTTAAATTCCACGAGTTCCTCGATCTTTCTACGTCGTGTAACTTTCCACAGGGGTTAAGATGGAAATCAACCAGATTTTAACTCGAATATACTCGTGAACTTTACCACGAGTGTAGAAGAAGTTTCGCAAGTTTAATTGTTACTCGATATTCGATTATTACTCGTCAAGATAGTCGATACAGTACGTACTACTTGTGAATTGTACGATATTCATTGGCACTCAGTATCGGGCGTTTTACAGTTGGTAAGCAATTTTTGCTATCCCTAATAAGAAACGAGCAAGGATACTGGATACGTCGGTTGCTTATTTTTTCGTAAGCGGATCGTAAACGAATCGTAAACGATTGCACCGGCGAAAACGAAGAAATTCATGGGGAAAAAGAAGAGGAAAGGAAAGTGGTATCGTAGTTGTATTGGGAAAAGTGGAGAATGGTAGAGAAGGGTGGGAGAAGCGGAGAAGTGGAAAGATGGGAAAAGGAAATCGGCGGTTAGCCAAACATTACGCATTCGAGAGATAGCTACAAGTTTCACGGAGATATTCGCGAGGAAAGGGGTACGGGGTTAAATTTCTATCCCCAACGGTGGTGCAAGCTTCGTTTTCTCATTGGTCCCCGCAGATGGCTGACGTCACTAGGCCGGCCTATGTAAAGGTGAAGCACGCGGAGCGTCAGTACATCGTTGTCCGTCACGTCGACCGGGTCTCAACTTTGAATCACCCTCTGCTCCTCCGTAACTCGGCGAATCCTTATTTACAGCCGATCAACCGCCAGTAAACCATCGCTATCTAACAGACTGGCACATCTTTCCGTTCATTTGCAAAGGTAAACCAATATCTACCTTTATTTCCTTTTTTTTCTTTACTTTTCTTTCACTCCTGCGTAGACACGTCTTGTACCTCTGCATATTTCCCGTATGCATACTATACTTGTTTATGTACTAGCTGTGCGTGCGTGCGTGCGTGCGTGTATGCGTGTATGCGTGTGCATGCGCGTGCAATTTTATAGATATTTATATACGCACACGGTATTTCTAGGTTAGTTTATATCGCGATTCGTTTTCCGAAAGGAAATAAAGAAATTTTTTTCTTTCTCTCTATTTCCTTCTACTTTGCTAAATTAACGAGTCATTAGGCAGCGAATATCGCGTGCATAATAATTCTCCGTTGAGCTGGTCTGATAGTTTGGAAAGACTTTGAAAGGGAAAGAACGGGTCGCGAGCGAATCGCTGCAGGCGTTACACGAAACGCAAGAAACACCGTGCGTATCAACTTTTAATTGAATAAACTTGAAACTTTTTCCACGTTCAGTAGCTTACGGTGTATCGAGGCAACGTATACCGTACACGTTCATAGTTTTCCTTTCTTTCTTTTTCCTCGTTGTTTGCTTTTCTGTGACTCGTTAAATATGCTTCTCTCGGTGCCATTCTCGCAAACCCTTCGAGCTACCTATGCGCTCAAAACTTCCAGTCTCGTGTTTCCGTAAACGCCTCTCTATACACCGACCTATCCGCGCGGTATCCGGATGGTATCGCGCGTATTTTTATGAAACAGAGAAGAACGGAAGGGTGAAACGTAAAAGAGTAGGCAGCAAAAGAGGCGGAACGGCCTCAGCGAGCTGAGGGAGCCAGGGGAAATGTTATATATCGTTAATAACGGTCTGCAGATACGTGGAAATATCATAGTAACCAGAAACCTTTAACTAAAAGATTAGGTAGAAATCGGTTACACAGCTATCTTGTCTCCTGTCTCCCGATGCAACAGGCTTCCGGGGATCGATGCACCGTGTACGATCCATTCTATCCTATACTTGCCATCGAAAATCCGTACAAAAATATCGTTCATCCTACCGTTTTACTATCATCGTACATAAATTCAAGTTCGTTTCAGTTTCGTTTCGATCTCGTTTCGGTTTCGTTTCAATTCAATCGCGATTAACTAAATGTAACCGACGCGTCGCAAAAATCCTATAAAGATGATAATACAGCGACGCGCTAATTTGCTAGTACAGGATTCCGTTCCGAGGCGTTTCTTTCTCCGTATAATCAAGTTATCGCGGTGAAAAGGTAACCGAAAATATAATCTTGGTCGAATAAGTCGTCATCTCGACAAATCCTTCTCACCTTGACGATTATTCCAATAAAACTAAATAAAATCAAAATATATAGCGTATGGAGTTAGGCGTGGTGGTCTCTGCATATCGAGTATCGTTGCAAGTTGTACGAGATTCGTCAAAACTGCGTTAAAAGTGGCAACAATTGGTTATTTGCGTAAGAGAAAACTTCGATCGCGTTCCTTTCGCGATCGATACGCGCGCATTTCGTTCTCTATCGAATAACGAAACGAAATGTAAAGAAAACGGCGATGGTATCTGCGGTGGAAAGACAAAGACGCGGGAAACGATCCCATTTATCGTAGGTATATAGAATCACATCGAGAAAGATAATCACCTGGGGGTTTCGAAGATGGAGATTTAATTAAAACTTTTACGCGATACGAGCTGCGCCTACTGCTACATATACTGTTACACGCGTGTAAATTTAACCCGATACACAATTACGAAAGTTAGAAAATATCGGTTGATACGATAAGTCGATGTTACGCTTTACGTTTCTACTTTATTCGTATGACCAAGAATACGATATAACGCGATTATCCGCGCGACTAATAATAAAAGCAGCAGCTTTTATCAACAGTTCCTTTAGGTTGCGTCAACTTTTGACACGCTTGTACCTCAACTTGTACCACTTGCTTCCAGCTAGTAACAGAAATAATTTCTTTACGCTTCGCCGCTTTTCGCTATATCGTGTCTCCAAATTTAAACGATCATCCTTCCCTTTTTGCCTAATCTATATCTATATCTCGAAGGTTCAACTTACTTTTATTTAACCGACACCTTTTATTCGTATCCTCGTAATAACATCGTAAATAGTATCCTGGTAAATCGTTGTTAATCCTCGTAAAGTTCATCGCGGTAAAAAGTACGCGTGCCAAGATGATCGGATTTATTCGAAANTCACGCGTGTAAATTTAACCCGATACACAATTACGAAAGTTAGAAAATATCGGTTGATACGATAAGTCGATGTTACGCTTTACGTTTCTACTTTATATCTCGAAGGTTCAACTTACTTTTATTTAACCGACACCTTTTATTCGTATCCTCGTAATAGCATCGTAAATAGTATCCTGGTAAATCGTTGTTAATCCTCGTAAAGTTCATCGCGGTAAAAAGTACGCGTGCCAAGATGATCGGATTTATTCGAAATTAGGGCAGATACGAAAAGCTAAATATGATTTCGAATTTGTACCGAGTTACTTTGCTACTTGTCAAATATACACGATCGGACATTTAGGTTTGAACGTAACAAAACATGTACTGTGATAAACTTTCTAGAATACAGTGTACAACTACGTGTAGAGATCGCATCTCGAACGTAGAAAGGACAAGGAATTTCAAAGAAAGATAGATTAATATTGTAAACAGATGGTGAGAGAGAGAGAAAAACTTGGCGTTTTGTATATAACCGCTATCATCGAACCAAGATTGGAGACAGAAAATATCCCAAGAGTTTATTACGGGACCCATGCTCGACTTGAAACTCGTTTGAAATTTACACCGCAAATCGATGATCAACTAGGCTCCAAGTAAATACAGTTTCAAAGCTCTTAATCCGTGTACTCTCGCCAAATTGCGAGTTTTCTCATTGCCAGTTAATCGGCTGCTAATCCATTTGTAATTGGATACTTATCCGCTATTGCATCAACGAATTCTCGATTATGGAAAATTCGAAAATGGAAACGCATTATTCGATAATTGTTACGATTTTAGAAGAAATATTTAAAGATACCGCGTACGACTATCGTAAGTACGCGTAATACGCTTAATACACGCATATTGTCAAGTAAAATTGACATTTTCGTAAAAAAGCGAAATAACAAAGCTTGTAAAAGGTTTACGAAACACGCTTCATGTGTTCATGTGGGAACTCTCTTTATTTTCAACCTCGCGCACAACATATAAATATATATATACATATTTTTTTCCAGCTTTTTCAGCTCAGCTGAAATATATAAATTTCTTTTTTGCCTTCTTTCAATACGATTTTTCAATACGATGCTATCACTGCCATTTTCCGAGATTGTCAACTCGCAAATACGACCGTATTAATAAACTCGAAGAAGCAAACGGTAGGAAAAAGGTTCAAGCGTACAAACGGTCGCTTTCGTTTTATTTATTCTTTATCTCGACACACGTACTATATAATACACGCGAAAAGCGAAGCAACAAGAAATCAAAGAATACGCGTTATTAAACTTACTTTCAACGGCCGACTGCATGAATTTTCAATTTTCCTCGACAACGTATTTCTCAGTGAAAGCCTTTGCGGAAAAAATTGATTTCTTTGTTTCTTTAATATCTTTAAGCTGGAGGAAGACGAAGGAAATTTTTTATTCGCCTGTTGTTGCGCGAATAAAATGAAACGGTACGCGTAGAAATGGTTCGCCAGCTTTTTCCCTTTAACAGTCAACGATCGAATCAGCGATCGAATCAACGATCGCGTCGAGATATTTTTCTTTACTATCCGTATCGAGTATCGGTGCTTATCGAAAATTGAAATCCGCTCTAATCGTATTTATTCGAAGACTAAGAGTGTTACGAAAATGAGTGCCCGTAATGCATGGAAAATGAGATTTGAAAAAGAATTGGAAAAGAAGGGTTGGTTAGAATTAAAATATCGCGAAACAGAGCACGTTGTAACGCGTGGTTGGTTGTACGATGAAAAAAAGAGGATAAAAAAAGGAAATTTAGACAGTTGTATGTATACGATAAGCTGACAGATACGTATATACACGTGCACAGATAGAGGAAGAAAGATGCGTAGCCATCTTCCAACAAATTTATTCTGCCGAAACACGTGCGGATCAGATACCAGATATGCGAATCCCTCGGATACGTGTCCTTTTACATTTGTCCATGTCACATGTCCAACAAGGATTATCGATAAGAGAATCAACAACACAGCCACTATTATTTCCCACGTCTATCCTTCTTCTTCGTACTTGTACTTTGTTATTTGCACTTTGGCAAGCGTAATTCTACCGAGATAACTTGCAATAGACGCATGATTTTTCCTTTCTTCTTACCAAACATTCAAACACTTCAAACGCTTATCCCTTGCGGATCTTTCTTATTATCCAATCGTATCATCCAATATTCCCATTCCTTCTTCGTATACTTGCTTAAACACTTTCCGCTTTCCTATGTCTTCGTAGGGAATTCATGGCGAAATCGCAACTCGAAATCGTATCTTCTCGAAATCACTCGTTCCATCTCCTTGTCACTCTCCTCTTTCTTCTTCCCTCTTGTCCTTTAGCTCTTTCATAGCTCTCTCGCAGCTCAAATGTCAACGGATATTTCCATCGGTTTTGGTTTGAGTTAGGTCCTCAACGATATTCACCAACGGTCTAATTTTCAATGCGATAATGATCCTTTGAAATGACAGAATCCTAGGACAACGGATGGAGGATGCGCGATACGCGATACAACAATGCCATCCGAATGCAAGTTAACGAAGGTTCTTTCCACGCAAAGCGTCCATCTTGATCAGTTTTACTTTCGATCAACCGAATACGTACGCCTACTCTTTTCCTCGTTCTTTCATTTTCCATTATTTCATTAAATTTCGACGGTTCGATAGATTATTCGATTTGACAATTTCGAAATGTTCGATCTCGAGAAGACAATCGTGGTAATTAATAGGTTCCAATGAGAAAACAGTTTCTTCTACCTTTAGATTATTCGTTTGTCCTGTCCGCGACATGTAAACCTCGTAATCGGTGCGAAAGACGTCGCGCGACAATCTGCTCTGATTAATAATTAATACCCCGCGTAATTACGAGGAATAGCACAAGTGAGCCAAATCGGTGGTAAGTGACGCTTGCAAACGTTCATATGGCATATAACACATAACGCGACATATAACGCGACACGACTCGACGACGTATGTATATGTAGGATAGGATGCTGTTGGTATACGATGCTTCTAATAGCAGCAATAATCTCGCGGTTTCACCGAACGGATGGGTATCGCAGCTATAAAACTGTACACCGTGATACAAGACGCGTGCAAACCTACGATATGAAAACTTTGCCTTACGAAAAATTCCCTACTCCTATTATTATATACTATATTTTTCTTCTAGTTTAACTTTAGCTTCTCCTGAGAAAAAGTCCTCTCTGTCTGATTTTCGTTCATCCGAAAAGGATTGAAAACGCGCGTATGAAATACGAAATACGAAATACGAAAAGAATCGTATTTCTTTTTCTTCTCTCCTCCGAGTAAGGCGTAGGAAGATATGCAATATGGAAAGAACGTATAGTTGGGATTAGTGAGCGAGAAACGAAAAGGCGCGTAAATTGAATCGACGCGAAAAGCAGAAAGTGTCGGTAATAAATCGGAAAATTTCCGATTTAAAACGTCGATAAAAACGCCATTGACGTCATGGTTTTTCCCCAAGGATACATAGTTATCGACACTTTTATTGAAAATGTTCGGAAACAAGATAACGTTTTTAGGTGAAACTGTGGTAGGAACTTATGCTTACGCGTTATCTTCTTATTCGCTGTTATTCTTTAAAAGGTTCTAAATTGCATACGCGTAGGTACATACTTAAAAGCATGCCATTCATTGGTTTACCTCGCGATGTACGTTAAACAAACATAGTTGCTGGATGCTGGTTGAAACTCGAGAAACTCGATTCGCGCATTTATCTTTTCATCGCTATCACCGTCTATCCTACCAACACGCCAATTTAATAACATTTCGTTCACCAAAGTAAACCGATAAAGGAAAACGTTATTTTGGCAAATAGGAAATAAAAGAGTAATAAGCGAGCATGGGGGTAGGAAAACAGCGGGAAAGCAGATGGGAAGAAATCGTAAGATCAAACTGTCAAGTTGGTTCGAGTAATTACTTCTGGTAATCGGACCAGCCTCCAACCAGAAGACGTTAAGATAAGTAATCGAATACTTGGTCATTTAACACTAGAAGAAACGTAATTTAGCAAACACCGAAGCAGTAACGCTCGTCGCGACTTACGCGGCCATTTTGCAATTTAGTATGCAATTTCTCGTTTACTCGATTAGCTTGGCTACTTCCTTCGTGTCAGAACCTACTTTCGCGGGGTAGAAAGTTGTATATATTTACCGCTGTTGGCATCGCCACCGTCATCCTCGCCCAATTTTCACTCGACCATCCATTCCGATACGAATGTATCGGAATACACGCGCGTTCGCGAACACTCATTTTTTTCTTCCAACGCAAATCTTTTCCATATTTTCGTCAACCTATATACTTACATAAATAGTATGTGACACGTATTTTATAGACAGGTTGACGCACAGCTACAATAGACTCGAGAAAATTCGAACCGTGTTCGACTTTGAACAGCAACAGGTTGCGCGTAATCCTATACACGCTGTTGAATCGTATTTCGACATCTTCCCGAAACATTTCGATGAGAGATGGCGAATCGGTTCTATCGTATCGAACAACGAAAAACCGTTTCGCTGACGTAATAGCTCCAACGTACTCCATCTATGTACTTCCAAGAATCGTTCTTTACGACTGGTTAATCGTCTTTATCGAGGATTGTACCAATCTCAGAGTTCCGCAACCACGATCTCCCGATAAATCATCCAACCTCGTTTCCCACGTTACGCTAACTAACTTTTCTTTTCCCCGACACTATACGGTTTATCCATTTATCGGACGAGACGAAACTGCTCTGTTCACCGATTTTTCGTGAATTAAATTTTTCATTCATCTGCTAAGTCTTTGATTCCATACGCCAACGATGATACGCTGTCGTCCTCCTTCTTTTTCTTCTTCATCTTCTTCGTCGTAGTGGTCGTCGTCTCCTCCTGCTGCTCCTCCTTCTCGTTTGCAGTATCGTCGTTGAAAAGTTGGAAATGTTTTGCCCGTAACGCTGCTATTCTTCTCGGAATCAAGATCGTCCTTGGTTGCTTTATACGACCGTTGGATATACCAGGAACGATGCTCGGAACAACCAAAGGTATCGACGTTTTCAGAACAAAGACAATACTCGCACGTATACACCACCTGCATCGCTCCTCCTTTCGCTGCTCCGCCTTCGCAAAAGCGACCGAACCGTTTTCTGCCTCGTCGAGTGTTTATCTGTTTGCATGCTACTTCTTTTTTCCATTCTCTCCTCTTTCCTTTTGCTCCTCCCACTCTCCCTTTTCCCTTTCCCCTTTCTTTTCCTCCTTTTCTGCCTCTTCTGCCTCTTCTTCTTCCACTCTCCGATCGCATCGCGTTTACGCATTGTTTTTACAGCTTACAGTTTCTTCACTCGCCCGAGTGTTTGTCCTTCCGTTATATCGGTCTGAGCTTTTTCCACTCTCCTCTGCCTTTCAACGTCCGTTATTTTCTTTCGATACGAGCATTCTCGATCTATGACCAAAATAAAATCATTTATTTAGACATTTTACCGATAACGACTAAACGACTAAAGGTATATAGCAGTTCGATACCTATTTTTTCGCACGTTTCTCTTGAAATCTTTTCCTTTGGTCTTCAACCGTTCGACCTTTTCTAATCAACCATCGTGCAATTTCTTTTTTTCGTTAACGTTCAAGTCGTATTTCATCGTTGAGAATAACCGAGAACCGTTTCGTTGAAAATACGAGAAACCGAATCGCAGAAGACGATTATTCGCGCCTCGATTTTCCACCTTCTTCTTAATATCTCGTTGTCGCCAACAGAATAGTACTCTCTACCTTTTTCCTTTCTCTTTCTCTCTATTTCTTTCTATCTCTCCCTATTTAGCGTCGCTCGCACGATTGCGATAATTTATCTTTTCCTGCGTACCGTACCATTTTCTTCCTTCGCTTTCTTATAAACTACCTAACAAACGTTAAGGTGACGTTTATAACCATGATCGTGATCGATTCAGTCGTTTCACCGTTTCAACTCTGTCTTCGAAATCTATTTGAATTAGCGATTTCAAGGAACATCTCCAAAGATTCGTTGAATCGCGTCTGATCGAAATCCCAACGATTCTTCCCCCGCGTTCTTTTCGATACTTAATATCCTTCGGTTTTCCTGTTGCTCGCCATTCATACCGCTTTTCCAGCCAACAATTCTATCGGTTGAACGCAAAGTCTTGAAAACGTTCGTTTGACTCGAACAACTCTGTTCTCCATGCAAATACTCGAAGCACAAGCTGAACAAATTACCTCGAAACGAATACACGCGATCACGCGATCCTTTATGGAATATGCAGATGAGTATTTTGCATTGCCTGATTTTTTTCTGAAATTAGGTTACCAAAAGGGATCGTAACGAGAACGATCTATCGATCTTTATATTTTCTCGATCTATTCGTATTGTTTAACAATATATTCGCTGTTTTATACAGAATCTGTTATCGATCATTCGAAAGGTCATTGGAAATTAACATTTTTCGTTTCTCTTTTTCCACAGTATTCCAGAATCCAATTAGTAAGTTCGCATTAAAGCAAATTATTAGTACATTCGTTACAGGGAATGTAACTCGTATCTCGTATCTCGTGTCGAGGTTATAGTAAGTTTCATCAAAACCGCAGTTTTCTTTTCTAACTCTTTTCTCAGCCAATCCAAACCGTATGCAGATGGTAGTCTTCCTATAGAATTGCGACTACTTACGACGATCAACGTTTATCCTTGCTAACATTTCCATCGTGTCTACCTAAGTACCTAACATGGATACCTAAGTATCTATGTATCGTATTACGAAGAGAAAGAATATCATCGTCCATTGGTCTTGTCCGGATAGGAGAATAACGCGTAACTAAAGCTAAAGGCAAAGGTTTAGTTAGTCGAGGCGAAGATGGAGAGTAAGGGTGGAGTTGGAGGTAGAGGTAGAGGTAAAGGTAAAGGTAAAGGTAAAGGTCATTCTTGGCTTTCTCGTGACATTGCGACAATGGTACCACGAAGAATACAAGGTAAAAGATTGATTATCGAGTTAGGAACAAAAGAGCAACGATTCCAATCTGTTTTTACGCGTTTTCCCTATCTTCTTCCCATCCTTTCTCTGCTCCTTTTTTTTTTTTTTTTTTTTTTTTTTTTTAACCTCTGCGTGCACACGCGCGCACACACATACATACCCGCCCACCTCTCGATCTCATCCGATCGCGTTCCGTCCCCATTCAACCTCGATGCGCAGCTGTAAATTGCAACGCTACTCACCGTACACTGGACGTAGCTATTTTTATTTCGCCATCGTTGAAGACAAAAAAAAAGGGGGAAAAAGAAGGGAAAGGAAAAGAACAGAAAAGGAAGGAAAAGAAAAATTGTCTCGAATTACCTGGTTGTTCGAAATATCGTACTTAAACTGGATAAACGCGTAGATTTTCGCGATATTCTCCAAGAGGTAAATACGATACCACTCTACGAGTAAACTATCAAAGGTGGTTAAAAATATTCTCGGTGGAAGATAAAGATGTTTATAAAAGAAAGGATGGTGGCTTGCTAAGAGGAAATCGGATCGGATGAAAGAATTTATGTTCGTTAACATGGTAACCGGTGTTTTCCGCCGTTCTTATCATTCGCATATCAGGATAGTTTCACACGAATATCGGATACCTACCTGTTCGATTATGTTTCGGAGAAAAGTTTGCCGTCGAATGTGGATCATCGATTTTAAGAGAAAATATGGAATACAAAGAAGGGACGTTTCCACAACGATTACACGAGTGACCGACCCGTGAGGAAAAGCTGGTTTAGCATAGAATCTATGCGATACCACCTGAAGCAACCCTCCCTTGTCTTCCCGCTACCCGAATCCGCCATCCTCCTCCATCCTTCTCGCGTCGCGCCCGTCTTTTTATCTAATAGCGAAATCCTCGCTCCGCTTATTTTACGTCAATTTCTCATCAATCGACAAACTCACCTCAACTATCGGTAATTCTTCTATTTCCCATTTCTTCCTATTCTTCTCACGGAAGGAACACTCGCTGGCGAAAGGTAGACGTGAAATTCTCGGCGACGCGTTCCAACTTCCATTCTATACTATTTAACCACATTTCCACTCCAAACTTATTTTCTTACTTTAATATGTACAATTAATACGTACAATATATATGCAATACATACAAATATACGTAGATGAGATTAAAAAGTTTGCCATGTTTTTCTCTTCTTTTCAAACAAAGTTATCGAAACGTTGTCGCGAAACATCGATTCTCTCTCTCTCTCTCTCTCTCGAAAGATTAAGGTCTAAACGTAGAGAAAGGAGGAAAGACTGTTGCGGCGTGACAAAGTTAAACAAAATGAAACGATAAATTTGAAAGACGAAAGGAGGATGACGGAAGAAAGGACGAGAGCCACGAGGTGCCTTGGAGGTGCCTTAGAGGAACGACGTCGAGAGGCGTTTTAATCAAGCTATACGATCCAGCACGGTTTACCGCATCGTTTAAACTTACAAAGCGATATCTGTGACCCGACCACGATTCGTTCTTGGTCAACGAACATGGCCGATTCATTCCCCTATTCGTATACTCCTCGTACAAAACTCTCTCTTTTTCCATGCGATAATGTTATCTGCCAAGCGTACTTACCTGTGTCCAAGGTGAGAGGGAAGAGTAATATCGAATAATACTTGTAAATAATAATTGTATTTTTCACTCGATATTCATGCAACATCGTTGGAGTTAAATAATAAAATTAATAAGCTACTGAATGCACTTTGGTTCGGAAGGAAACGACGCGTTTCGCTTCATTGCTCGCTTAACCACCGGGATTTAATAACCACTGCGAATAAATGAAACAGATAGCGAATAAGTAAGGATAAACCGAGGATTCACCGTGAAATCGTAGATATTTTTCAGAATATTTCGATAATGGAAGATTCGTTTATCGCAGAATGATCATCCGTTCGACTTTGCTACTGATGGTATCGGTCACATTCGTAATTGCCGAAGAGTCATTCGCAGGCAATGTTTTCTCCGACAAACGTGGCTCCATGGGATTTCAAGGAATGCGAGGAAAAAAGAATTTCCTCTCTTTGGACTCGGATGATTTTGAATTTTTAAAACGTGCACCCATGGGTTTCCAGGTAATAGTTCCCTCTGAAAATAATTGAAATCGTTATATTCTACCTATCCATCACGAATCCTCCCATCGTTATTCCTCTATGTTTCTTAAACATTTATTCACCTTCTACACCATGTGTCGTTGCATTGCCTTTCATATAGGGTATGCGTGGAAAGAAAAACTCGATAATCACTGACGTCGAAAACGAACTTTTCCCCGAGGATACTAACAAACGTGCACCGATGGGTTTTCAAGGTATGAGAGGGAAGAAGTCCTCGTTAGATGATGAATATTACAAACGTGCCCCGATGGGATTTCAAGGAATGAGAGGCAAAAAATCTCTCGAGGAGGTAAGCAAACGTTGAATTTGGAAAATTATTCGAAAAACCTGAACAACGCGAAGGAAAGGAACATCCTTTCGACGTCTTTCTTTTCCCTCTCCCTCTCCCTCTTTCCATCGCCTTCCATATTTTTCCATATTTTTAACCTTTTCCAACCGTTATTTCGCCAACATCGCCAACATCGCCAACATCGCCGTTGCATCGGAAAATAGCGCTGCGCATATATATCCTGCGTGTCTTTCCATATATTTACCCCAACATAAATAATAGAATAAGCATCGTTTCTCCTCCTTTTTACTTCGATATTCCAACCTAATTACACCTATATACCGTATACATTATATAATCACGCATAATCACGCATTTCGTATACGTACAGATGTTGAATGAAATTAAAAAACGGACTAGCACGAGATTGCAAGATTCAAAGGGCAAGGATATTTACTTGATCGACTACCCGGAATACTATGCAAGGGGAATATTTTCGATCGATGGATATCAAGATATTCTCGATAAGAAGGACGAATTTCTGACAGACTGGGAAAAAAGAGCTCCAATGGGATTTCATGGAACAAGAGGCAAAAAAATGATTCTTAATACGCTGCAAGAACTCGAGAAACGAGGCGTTATGGGATTTCGTGTGAGTAAACGTCAATTTCTTTCCTTTCCTTTCCTATACATGCTTCTATCACTTCAACAATCGCTACAATTCCTCGTTTATATCTATCTCGTTTCTATCGAATAGCGCGAATCTCAAAAAATGTTGTATCGAATATTTTACAGGGATTGCAACGCGAAAAGGATACACTCGACGATTACTCGGATTATTTCGCCCATCCGTCCGATTACGAGAAAAGGGGTGCGGATTTTCAAGACATAGCAGGCGGTAGCGAATCGTTTAAAAGGGCTCGTATGGGTTTCCACGGAATGAGAGGCAAAAGGGACGCTACGGAGATTTATGGGTCCAACTCGAGTATAACGGCAACTACCATCGGTTATCAAGGTATCTATATAAACGGTATAACGATGAAAGAGATTACGATCAAACGAAATGTCAGCTGTATTACTCCCGCTAGGCGTAAGCAATCGAGGAAACAATCTCGACGTGTACGAAATTGAAAAACGGTCACCCTTCAGATATCTTGGAGTTCGAGGTAAAAAGCATCCACGATGGGAATTTCGTGGAAAATTCGTCGGTGTTAGGGGCAAAAAATCGTCGACTTTGCAAACTGTCTTTTAATGCATTTCGATAACATCGAACGGATGAGTATGAATGATGATTCGTGAATGTTATTAGGTAACCGAATCGCTCTAGTCATACCGAAACGGTCCATTTCTCACAATCAAACTAAACCTTCTTCTATTCTAGATAATTAACGGTAATGCAGCTGCCTTTCTTCGTTACAACAAATGGCAGCACCACCACCACCACCACCACCACTACCACCACCACCACCACAACCAACAACAACAATAACAACAATAACAGCAGCAGAAGCAGCAGCAAAGGCAGCAACAACAAAAATCATTGTGTAATGCTAGTCTTCTTATTTAAACGTGTATATTAAGCTGTGTGCCGCTTGATAGCTATAAGAATAGGGAAAGATAACGGCGTCATTTCTATCGACGGACTACCCTTATTATTATCGTCATTACAACTCGTGTATTTCGTACATTTCGAAACGTTACATTGCCCTGTCTATTCGAGATTTTATTTTTAATGCTATATCCGTACATCGTCAATCTATACACTTACGTATATCTTCAACGCATTACGTGTTCGTATAGATTTTATTTTGAAAAGTACATAAAGCTTGCTGCGTACCTTTTCCTTTTAGTTGGCCAATCCGTTTTTACCCTTAGTTTTGAAACACCGACACGAAAAGATCCTTTATATCTTTTCCGTTTTTACCTTCTTTCTTTAAACTGTTACGTCGACTCGCGTGCAATTCAAAATAGACAGGTAGATGATATAGAAGTAAATAAAAAATTCTATTTTTCTCTGAATATTAAATTATGGATATATATGTACGCGTATACATACACGTATACGTATCGTGCAATTAGTTGTCGACATACCCTAGTCGTTTTTACAACGATACATCGAATCAAATTTCGGAAAAAGACGAAACTCGATCAACGATATCGATACAATTTTTTTTTTCTTTATCCGCAGCACACATACACCCATTTTCTTCGACAAATCGCAACAAACGTAAAGCGAATAAAATAAAATCCGTCGATTTAACGCATCGAAAGCAGGAAAAGAAAATATTTATCATTGAAATGTCAAAGAAACTCGAGCCGGTAATTAAATAAATAAAAATTTAGTCGATATTCTTACTTCGTAAACGCGTGTCACGAACGTTTTGGTCCATTCGTTTCCCTGCATCTTTGTTAGCTTAATATTATTCTTCGGAGACTGTACTCGCAAAATTCTCGAATCACTCGAATCTACGAATCCACGAATTCGTGTGTAACCATAGAAAATGTTACAACATCGAGCGCACGAGAAAAAGATTATACGTTTAATTTTTTATATTTCTTCGTGCAACGAATCAAACGGAATGAACGAAATCAAATTTACTTTATATCTTTTTCCCCTCAAAGTATAGCGAGTTTACGATGCGATTGTTGCGATTATATTACACGAAGTGCTTATTTACTCGGTACTTTGTCTCACTCGTTTTTTCTCATAATTTTCTAATAATTTTCGATGCTCGTAATGCGCGGTTTATCTCCAGCTACCTTTTAGAACACAAAAAACTACCGTCATTTGTTATCCTTCCACTGGTAATAACTTGTCTACGTTCGTGATTTGTAAGTGTAGATAAGAAGTAAATCTCTGGCATGCTAAGGAAATGAATAAATATCTATACGAGTAATTTGATTTATTTGCTTAATTGAAAATATACGATACTGTAGCTGCTACATCGATTTATCGAATATTGCATTATCGTATCATCGTTAAGGAATGATGGAAAATGTAGACACAGACACGGCCAAGAATAACATACGTCATTTACCACTCAGCGAGTCAAATATATCTATGTACCTACAACTGAAAACAAATACATATAGATAAAAACAAAGCATTATACCGACCAGTTACTCAAATTGTTGCAATTGTTTATTCGAGTCAAAGTATTCTATATTAACAAGTAGATTTGTTTTCACGTAGAGGACCGTGTCTTGATTCCTGCCTCTTTTCCTATCGATTATACTAATTATATGAGTTATATACATTATATATTATACGTACGAATCTATGCTAGTCTTTACACTAGTTAGAATACCTTTTCCTTTCTCATTCAGCTTTTCATCGTGTACGACAGTTTTATAGTAGGCTACTTTTGCCAAAGATGAAGTTAAGAAACAAAAGCAAACAGAACTATTACCGTAAAATGCTTTTCCCTTGTATAACAGAGAAGAGAACAATTAACAGATAACTAGGAAATATTGCAAATATTTTTGTCTTTCTCATTTGGCTCCCTTTTCGTTTTCCTTCTGTTTGTTTTCTGTTTTCCCTGTTTTCTTATTCTTCTATTAATTAAATTTAACAAAGAACCAAAAGTGAAACGAATTTTTCTTTTTTCTTACAAGGATATATAACTTTCATATGTGTAGTATGTACGATACAGCAATGGGTGTGATAGGAACATTATTTTAAATGAATAAACGTGTTTAAGGTTAAGATATGACAGTAAAAGTTTTTACGATATGCGTTATACCAATCTACTATCGAAATGTCTTCTGTAATAATATTAGCAGATTATTTTTTATTACCTTTATTTTTATAACGGGAACGTGGAAAATTCGGTAAAATTGAAAATTAACTAATTTTAAATCATAACAAAATAAATACTATCGGTAGATACGTTGTATATTTAGGTAGTTGGCTAACCTGAATCCTATGCTAACGTTATCCTATGCAGTAACAAAACTGAACGTTTCCTAACCTGTACGCACGGAGCTGTCACATTGCAAACGTCGATTCTCATTGTAAGTAAACAATAATATTTCCGACGAAAATAAGGAAAGCCTGAACAACGATATTTAATGCATTATACACAGGCATACGCACGCACGGGCACACTTACACTCGTGCATTCGTTTTCACGCGTGTGCACACGCGTATATACATATGTATCAAGTTTCAAACTGCATACGCATTAAACAACGTTCGATATAATTTTGGTTAACCAGATATTTATTCGCGGTACGCCTCGCATTCAAAAATTGATACCCTATTACGGGTATTAAAGCATACCTTCTTTCACGTATAATCGTCAGATCAGATAAACCTATGAGATTTGTTCAATGGAATGGAATAATCATTTTTCCATTATTTATATTCACTTAAAAATAAGAGATATCCTTTTCACATTTTATAGAGTACATGATTATTGAAATATTAATTTTCGAAAGGAAATGTATACGGTTTTAAACTTGTCATTCCACATAAAATTATTCGAAAGATGTAGCTTGGAGTAGAAGCAATAAAACGACAAGGCGCGACACGAAATATTTTTCAATTTCGATTTTCGTGTCGATTTAATTCGACTCTATTTCCATCGATACTATGCGACGCTTTAAACAGTTTGAACAATATTGAATTATTTTTAACGCTAGTGCCCGATAATTTTTTAGTTTAAAGCAGAGATTTCGGACATGTCCGAAACTGTTACCAAACTCAGCGTTGATAACGACCGGAGCGAAGAAATTATTAAAATTCTTCAACGATATGAAAAATGTTTCCTAATTGTTGGTTTTTTCTAATCATTTCGTAGCAGCCTCACTGTGAAACGGTGCTTTCTATTTCTGCTTCCATTTTAACTGGTTGCCGTACGATTTAAGTTTCGATAACGCGTGCCACTATGAACGATAGAGTCGGCGTGACGCGTGCACCGATTTGATCCGAACACAGCGAAGAATAACACGCAACTGACGAGTCTCCTTTTCTCCACTTTTCTCTACTTTTCTCGAGAGAAACACACGGGGGGAAATGAACGGTCACGCGTGGAATTTCATCTGGACGCGGCGAAGAATAACAGGCAATCGAGGCAGGAAAACATCGTGAAAATGAACCACGAGCCTGACCCGAGTTGTTTACATTTCATTCTATCGACGAGCTAAAGCTCTCGCCCATGATACTCGTGTTTCACTCGATTTCCTTACTATCAGTCCCGCGCAATTCTACTATAGCACTGTGGGAGAGCCGGTTAATAACATTGTTAAATCCATTCATAACTGCCTCTCATACCACTCGTCTACGACGTTCCGTCTAAATTATTTGCTTTCTTTCCTTTACCACTAATTATGCCAATTATCATAGGCTCTCTTATTTTCTCATCGATAGCATTCGTCTTTTCTCTTTCGGATGATCCACAACTTTTTCGATTGCTCTTATCTTTTTTTTATAAGCAAGTCGATTTTATCGTACATTATATACGTGTACCGTCTCCCTACTCGAGTTCACGTAAATCCAGTTATTCCCTTCATATACACATACGCGCGTACACACACGTATACGTGTAACGAAACATCGTGATATATAATATATTCGTTAAAAAGCGTTAAAACAAATAACAGTTGAATTTCACATGCTAAAATTCAATGATCTTTTTTCTATCTCCTATGATTTCTTTTCTTATCCATTTTGTTAATTTTATCTTGATAACTCCCATTTTCCGATATAATATTATATAATAACTTTGAAAGAAAGCTTCGTATTCGTTATTGGCAGCCATACGCGAGAGGAGAGGAGAGGAGAGTGTAAAGAAACATGTATGTACATGCATACGACGCGTTGTACCAAGGCGGGATGGAAAAGTGAATTTTCGTCAACATGCACGTTAAAATGGTTAACGAACGCTTTCAAACCTATCATCCGAGTACTTATTTCTTTCGCAAACTATTTACGTCCGGTATCTTGTTCGGTATCCAAGGAGATTTTCCTCCCGAAATATTCACTTTTACAACTTCTTTCCATGTGTTTTTTCTTTTCCTTGTACACGATTAATACAGATATACCATTTCATTCAATACAGGTTTCTAATTTTCACGAGAAGACGTCGAATCACCGTTTAATATCCATTCGCAACATCGACGATCGTTATTAATTCCGAGTAATTTTACTTCTCAATGATGATTAGCATTGCGCGATCCAAACGTGTCTCTTCTTCCTTATGAGAGAAAGACGCTATTCGACCCTAATCGAAACCTTTCCTATTGTAATGCATAATATGCAAGAAACGGATTAAATCGATAAATCAACGTCAACGGAATTTCCGCCGATTCCGTTTCCGATGATTCTCATTGATCAAAGAAACAAAAGATCTATACCGTCAACTATGTTTTAACACGGTTAGATACTCGCATCCTAACGAGGAAATTAATAATAATATCGTTGAAAACGACTAATGGATTTCTTTCAGTTACGTATCACGCTTACCTTTCATACGAATGTATGTGCTTCATCGCTGAACGGATATCGGTAGTTTCCGATGCAGAAACCAATTTACCACTTATCGTTAACGGGATGCTCTAATCGAAGAAAGTCTAGCCACCAGCGTATTTTCCCCTTTTACGCAAATTTTATGCAAATGCCGATATTATTCGTTATCGATAAATGTGATATTATTACTCGTTTGCAAATATTTCGAACGAATGTTTCACATTCCGGTAGAAAATGTGAGAATGTGTGTGCGTGCGCGCGTGTGTGTTAAATTCTCCTATCATCTCCTATCTCTCAACTTTATTAACGATTGCATCCTTTATCATCTTGCGTTATCCTATGTTACCAGCTTATTAATTATCGTATTAATTATCGTAACGTATGTCAAGTTGAATCTGTCATCGTTCAACGATTTCTCCATCTTTGTTTCAGAGGTAAAAATTTCTTTGTCGCATATTCAGGAAGTAATCCTTAAAACATGGTAAGTGAATCTTCGTAACCTTAACATGGTAACATGGAATGCGCGGCTCTTTTAAATAGCTTGCCATTATCTTACGAATTCAAACCGATGGAAACGGACATTTTTTACATTTCTTTCGTTCGTTTGCAGAAATTCCGATTTTTAGGCGACGGAGATTGTCCGGATTGGCTGCTTGCCGAAATTAACACGTTGTCACGTATGGTATGTATTGGTTATTATATACGTACTCGTTTCCTCGGTATTACCCTCGTTTTCGTTTCACCGAAAACGTGAAACCGAAATATTCCAAATTATCCGTGCAAAATTAATTTTCTTATATCGCGCGAGAGCAGCTTTTCTTCTTTTATATTTAATAACGATGTTCAGGTATGGTGATAACGGAGATAATCCCGCGGTTGGTAATGATATATGATAAAAGTCGCGGCGCGTGACATCTGCTATCGAACGGAATGAATTTCCGCTCGATAGGAAATAGTTGTCCGATCATATGTCGGCTAGACTTATCCGTCCACTCACCCACTGCATTCTATACGCACGCGATTCTATAAATAATACACGTATTTGCTATCGATTCTATTTTTCAGACATCTATTAAAATCAAGATACTAGGTCAAACGGTTGCAAAGTATCTTACGGAGGGAGATCTCGATGTAAGTATCCATCTGTTCCAAATCGATCGGATAAAACTGATTCTCGCGTGAAAAATGAAACGAAAAGTCAAAATTAGAGTTAACGAGAGAGAATTCAGGGATAAAATGCCGAAGAAATAGATTCGGGAGTGAAATTTCCCTGGTATTCGTTGCTGTCGTTGCTCTCGATTGTTATCTTTAGGGAATAATCAATTTTGTTTGTTGTTTAAAGGAAGAGAAGGTGAAGAAAATTACGCTGGATGCCAAGCTTGGTAAAGAAAGTTACTCGTACTTGGTTTAAAATTTATTTCCCTTCGTACGTTCATCTTATATTCTCTTTCTTGCGCCTTTCGACGTAGAATCGAACGATGCAAAAGCCATGGTAGCAGCTCTCGAGTTGATATTTACATCGTCTGCGCGATATGGCGTTTCCGCTGCGGATTTAAGCAGCGAATTACAACAGCTTGGTCTTCCTCGGGAACATAGCGCCGCTATTGCCAGGCTGCACACTGACCATTGTCCACAAATCACGGCTACGCTCTCTTCCCAATCTTTAAGAGGTAAAGAAAAATCCAATATGACCAAGTTTTCACGCGTCCTACGTAAAACTGTGCGAGTAAATGCTTTTACATTACTTCCAGTCAGCAGATTATCATCGATCGAAGTTTTGCCTCGCGACAATGCGTCGCCGTTCTCCACGGTCTGCCTAAAATTGAAGAAATTGGACGGTAATATAGAGAATTCCGTGATCGGTATCTCGAAGAAAGATGTACAGGTTCTATTGACAGGTAACGATCGAAAACTAACACTTCCACTGGTTACAAAATAACTATACTTACGCTTATCGATTCGTTTATTTCATTTTGTTTTTTTCTCCCTAAGAACTACGCAGAGCCAAGTCGTTGATGGAGAACCTTTAAACATTCCTCGTCTGTAAGATCGTCTGTAAGCCTAATGTAAACTGTGTAATAAAAATAATAACGATATTCCAAAGTAAAGATATTTCGTTTACTTATAGGTAATAGGAACTTCCCTTCTCTTTTATCCTTTAACGAGTGTATTACCGTTTGATAGAAATCGATATATCATCGTGATAAAATTACGTGGAACGTTTGTTTCGAACATCTATACAGTCTCGCGGAATGGATGAGATTCATTGCGAGTGAGACTTATTCGTCAAGTATTACTTTTCGATGGGAAGAAAGAAATTTCAGTACAAGAGAATTATTGTTAAGGTATAATGTATATTTATTATATTATCATTTTTGTCATATAGCATAACATTGTTATTTCTATAGTAATAATAATACTAATA
>NIJG01000048.1:202835-271245 GCA_002201625.1 Euglossa dilemma | reverse complement strand
TAATAATAATAATAATGATAATAATAATAATAACAATAATAACAATAATAATGATGATGATGGCAATAAAAAGAAAAGTAATTATCTATAGCAAACGCATTCGTTTCGTTTAGACCAAACTTTTCACGCGATGCAATTATTTTCCAATCATTTTCGAATTATTTTCGATTTTATCGAGTATTAACGATTTACAATAATTTAATCGATAATCGTCTTAGCGATTTTACCACATGTACAATACGTAAAAAATATTGTACGCGGATCTAAATATCGTTGTAGGTTATCATTCAGAGACAGAGAAGTAAAAAGATATGAAGAAGTAAACGAATAAATAAGTAAATACATACACGTTAGGGGGCAACTAAGCGAGTATATAGGAAAAATCTGCAAACAAGTAGCAAAAAGCTTACATACTAAGTAGAGTATTTATTGGACCCGGATTTATCATAAGTCGATCAGAATCGGGTACGTTTGCCTTTGTAACGCTATCCGATTCTTTTTACCAATCCAATTTGTCGACGATTACGAGATGTCCGTGTTGTATCCGTGGAATGCTTTATCAAGTAAAATCGCGATATTATAGGCCTTTGCTAACAGTCCAACTTTACTTTCGCTTTTCCTATTTAAGCGTTTCCTAATTTCAAAGGGTTTCCCTTCCCTACTCCACCGTAAACAATCCGAGCAAATAGAAACTTTCATCTCGAATAATAGAAAATTAGACGCGATGGCGATTTTAGTAAGTCAACCGAGATTTCCATTGACGTCTGAATACAAGTATTTTACCAATTTCTTCTTTTTACCAAATAAATCTTTCCTTTCGTCGCTTTTTCTCCGTTTCCATCATAAAATGATTAGAAAACGTAAGACATATCCAAGCACGAATTTGCCTAATCTACAAAGCTACGTTTCTTACCACAGAATTACTTACTTTTTTCGATTATACGTATATTTGAAATTAGCAGTAGGTCTATACGAAATCTTAAAATCACGTTTGCCTTCGTACTTACGCAAAAAAAATCTGCCATCGGCCAGTCGTGTCTACAGTTTCACATTCAGAATTATTCTCGCAAAGATTATCATTACCGTTATCATTGTCATTATCATCTTTCTCCTCTTCTACATCATCGTTATCATCATCATCATCATCATCATCATCATTATCATCATCATCATCATCATCATCATCATCATCATCATCATTATCATCATTATCATCATCATCATCATCATTATCATTTTCATCATCAACATTATCATCATTATCATCATCATCATTATCATTATTATCATTCATCATCATCATCATCATCATCATCATCATCATCATTATCATTGTCATTATCATCGTCACCATCATTGTCATTATCATCGTCGTCGTCGTCTTCGTCGTTTTAGTCGTCATTTTAGTCGTCGTCACTGTCTCTATCGTTTTTGTCATTATTGTCGCTGTCATTAATCGTCATTATCGGCATCGTTATTACCATCGTCATCGTAATAATTATTACCATCATAGTAAGCAATCGGTGTGGTATTCGTCATCATCGGTGTTAATGCTCGCATCGAGATTTAGTTGGACGACGTGAATGTTGCGAATGTTGTCGTCATTAGTGTCACCATTATCATCGTCATGATCGCAGACCGTTATCACAACTATTGCATAGTTTTCATAAGTTTTATTATGATTAGCAAGGTAATCGTTAGACGTGTAACATGGTATTCTTGGAGGAATTGTAAAGTTACCGACACCCCGTAAATAAGTACAAAAAACTGAACCGTTCTCGATTTCTTGGTTCGATTGCCTCGTTTCTTCTTTACAGTCTTTGCCTTTAAAATACAGGTAAAATAGAGAGCGACACATCGAATACCGGAATTTTCTTTCAGAGGAAATACGTGGGTATTTCGAAAGCATCGAAAGCGGATTTTACGAGATTCCAGACTAAGGAAGAAAAGAAACGAGTTGGTGGAATCGGAATACCTCTGGTACGATCTCTGATCATCATCGGTGCGACACCGCGATTGCTTTTCGTTTGGTCTAATTTTAAAACGGTGCACGCTCTGGGAAGTGATGTTTCGTTTGTTGCAAATGAAGTTATTCTGCCGTCTAAAAAATACCTATAAACGGATTTATCAGAGGAACGAGCAATTCTGTTTTCTATCCTGCCCGTTATATTAAGTTTCGGCTTATAAAGCTGAACATCGGAAATCAGAAATGTTCGCTCCGTTACGATTATCGAACGTGGACTTTGTCCATTGGATGGATGTTGTATAATTTTATTTATCGCCCATTCTTTCGTATTCTTTCGATATTTAACTTTCATCGAGAAATTAGCTTCTTGGAGAAGAGGGTCTCATAGTCCGTTTAAACATCGTAGTTTTCTCTGTTTGCTTATTCGCTGGTCTCCGCTATAACCAACCAGGTGGAAGAATAGCGATCGTATCTTTTCTTTACGATATTTGTCGTCGCAGTTGCTGTTGGTTTGTCGCTGTCGTTGTCGCTGTCATTGTCGTTGTCGTTCCGTTTATTCCACCGTGTTCGAGTCTCTGTGATCGAGAAAGGAACGGTACAGAAGGACGACAAGGATAATTCTTATCTATATATGGTTGGTACTCTTGCCGTTCTAGACACATAGTCGTTTATATCTCTATAGACGAGTAGACGTTTCACACACAGCGGGAAGATTGATTTTGAATCGCAACGACGAGGGGGATGATGGTTGAACACGAATCGAAAGCTGGAATATTAATTTGCCGACGCGAGAGAAACTGAGAAACCGAGAAACTGAGAAATTGAGAAACTGAGAAACTGAGAAATTGAGAAATTGAAAAACTGAGAAACTCGGAACGTAAAAGAACATAGGAAGAATTTCTTTTCTCGCCGATCCTTTTTCGATTCATCGTTTCCTTTCCTGCTCATCGTGCGTACGCGACGTTTCATCCTATTTATCTTTGTTCTCTGGTTCGTATTATCGATAGGCTGTGGTTGCGTTGTCCCTGTTTCTTTGGTTAAGCTTTCATACTACTATCATATGATGCTTTCAAAGCGGTAACCGTGTCGAATACAGGTATATAAAAAGATAATAGTTTACGGTGCAAAGGAGAGGCTTCGAATGAACATTTATTCTACGCGTCCTCTAAGCTTCGCGACTATACACGAAGCGTTGAAAAGAAGCGAGAACAGGCCAGGTCTGCTTATCTTGGAACATCCAAATCTACGGATGATTTGACTTTTTCATTTTTCCAATGAAAAAAATTAGTTGGAATTAATTGGGGATTCGCGTTAAAGGAGAAATATTTCCGACTCTATTTCATCGTGCCCTCTGCAATAACTATCGTTGCATCCCACGAATAGAGACGCAGAGGGAATACCGATAACGAGAGGGAAGAAACGAAACAAGGAGAAAATCATGGTCGTCGCGTGATAGTTACAATGGTTAGTGTAGCGGTCGTGATAATATACTCGCGGACCCAATTAATCCGTGCATCGAAAATAAGGAACAATTGAGCATTGACTTTCACACGGGGGGAGGGAATTAGGCACAAAATTGGAATCGCAAAACGACCACGCGAAAGCCGTTCGATGCAGCCTCTCCTTAAGATCTTCTACAGTTTCACGAACAGCTAATAGGCACGGTAAGGTAAGGAATTCGCGAAACGGCAAGTCCAAAAACGAAGCGATGAAGTACACGCACTCTCTCTCTCTCTCTCTCTCTCTCTCTCTTTCTCTCTCTCTTTCTCTCCCTCCTTCCCACCCTCTATCGCTATCTCTATCTCTATCTCTATCTCTATCGCTATCTCTGTCTGTCCCTCTCTCTCCCCGCTTTCTCACACGGATACACGCGCGCAAACGTACTCTCTTTCTCTCTCGGAACACCGCTCAAAACTCAACTATTACGGCTGAGCAGGCTGCCAATCCCTAGAATTCAAGTCTATAGGCACTGCAACTAGTCTCGTGGTCCTGAAGATTAATGGTACATCGGGATGCCGAAGGTGAAAGATCAATGTGATTCGCAGCGAGAGCTTCTTCGTTGTCGGCTACCCAATATCCCAATGTGTCGGTGTCGTAAGTTGGTATCATAGTTACCTCTAAACAAGAAGAACCGTATGGTTATTAGCAGAGATTAATAACTGGAAGCGATAGAGAGGTATACGGGCAGAGAGGAAGAAAGAGGATAAAGGATACTCACCGAGGTCTTTGTCTTCCCATGTTTTCTTGGCTTCCAATAAAGCATCGTAGACTTCGCGACTGGGCTCGGTACCGCTGAACACGTAATACCTCGCGCGAACTCTCTTGAAAAATTCCAAAGACGTGTAATACGAGTTTCCATGGTGAGGTACATAGGTCAAGTCCACGTACACCGATTGTACTTTGTTCTTCGAGTCTTTTATCCTCTTCTCGTTTTTACCCGGACTCTCGGAGCGTTTCTTATTTTTCAGATTTTCGGATAAAACCCTCCGCGCTTGCTTCTTTTCCTTCTTCGGCGTGCCAGGTGTACCCTTGTTGGAAATTTCATTGGTTATAGGAGCAGGCGAGGGCAATCCGAGGGGTTCGCCCCAGTGCCCCAGGGGGTCGATGGGATCGGAGGTGTGGCTTTCGGCCGCGTTTTCGCTCGGTTCCGCGGTATTTTTCAGGTTAAACTTTCTTGGCGGCACAGGAGACGGAAGACCCAACGGAGTTCCCCAGCCGTCTAGAGGGTCTTTCTTGGCATCTGTTTTCGGGTCTCTCGGGTCTCTGGCGGTAGCAGCAGAGTCCTCCGACCTTTCACCGTTCGTGTACCTCTTCGCCTCTTGCTCCGTTTCTTTCCTCTCCTTGCGTTCCATCGTCAGAGCTTTCTCAAAGTCCAGGTCAGCCTCGTCGATGTACTTCTTCGAGTCGGGCTTCTCCTTGTAATCGCCGGCGTACTCTTTCTCCACGGTGAATCGTTTAGACGAATAATCGCTTTGCTCTTTCTTCGAGTCTTTCTCTTGTGCGGTCGCACGAGCAAGGGAAGCAACGTCGAACGCGGTAGCAATTTCTCCTCCCGTCTCTTTGCTAGGCAGATATTCGTCCACTTTTACATCCACTTTCTCCGCCAAAATCACCGTCTCCCCTTTTTCGTTAGTGGTCTCGGTCACTTCTCGGGTAGTCGTTACTATTTCTCCATCGTCCGACACCGTCTTGGTGGTGGTGATGATCGTCCTGATAACCTCACCGGATCGGAATCCTTCCGGCGTTCCCGTCAACGATCTCCCCTCGGATCTTCGGTCCGGCGTGCACCGTCCGGAGAGGTCGGAAGCGATTTCGCGTACCAGGGGCGAGACTGGCCGTCTCTCCGCTTGCGCCTGTTTCTTTTCACCCAGCCGCTCCATTTTCTTCCCTCCTCTTTCTCTCTCTTCCACCCCGTCGTCACCCTCCTCTTCTGTTGCTACCTCCTTCCCAGCCGCCAATTTCTCCATCTCGGCTAGTTCCCCTCCCGTGATCACGATCTTTCTCCTTTCCGTCCTCACCTTCGTTTCGATCTTCTTCGTCTCGACCGGGAAATCGGCAACCATTTCTTTGCTCGCCATTTCTCTTATCCTTTCCAACTGCTCGCCCTCGGCCATTTCCTCCCCTTCCGGAACCACGATTTCGCGTTTGATCACCTTTGTCGTGATCAATACCGGCTCGTCCTCTTCGATAATCTCTCGTTTTATAACCTTCCGAACGATTTCCGGCTCATCGTCCTGCTGCTCGATAATTTCTCGTTTTATAACCTTCCGAACGATTTCCGGCTCATCGTCCTGCTGCTCGATAATCTCTCGTTTTATAACCTTCCGAATGATTTCCGGCTCCTCTTCCTCCTCTTCTTCCGTAATCTCCCGCTTTATAACCTTTCGAATCGTTTCGGGTTCGTCGAGATCGGAGGAAACTTCCCGTTTCACGATTTTCTTCACCACGATAACTTGACCGTCCGGCGAAATTTCTCTTTCATCCTCGACTGACTCTCTTTCGTCCACTTGGTCGCGTTTCGATTCGCCGATTTTACTCTCCTTCAGGACGGTAACTATTCGCGTTGACTTTTCCTCCGGCGATCTACCGCTTTCCAGGACGGATGGCGCCGTGGTCGTAGAAACGATGTCTTTCACGGTCGAGTCTCGATGGTCGGGCATTCTGGTTGAAACCGACTTATCCTCTACCTTTTCCACCGTAGAGGCTGTTGGCTCGGAAATCGAGTCGGGTGTTCCGTCGCGAGTAATATCCGGCGTTGATTTTCCCGACAACGTGGTAATGTGAGTGGTCCGTATTTCCGTCACTCCACCGACGAACGCTTTGTGAAATTGGCTCTCGTAACTCACCGGATATTCGCCTGTCTTGTAATCGTACGTCCCCTTCCTTTCCCCTTCCTCTGACTCGTATCCAACCCCCATAGGCTTTTCGTATCGATATCCCTCTTTCTCGTAACTATCTTCCGGCTCCTCCTCCTCGTGGCAAATTTCGTCCACGTCCACCACGAAATCTCGGACGAGCTTCTTCTTCAAAATGATCTCTTCGATAATCTCGAAAATAATGTACCGAGGTAAACTCGTTCTAAGGATAATTTCTTCCAAAACTTTCTCGTTAATCCTTTTCCCTTGCTTGATATACTCTTCCTCCAAAAGTTTCTCCATCTCGGTCCTCTTCTCTTCCGAAATCGAAACTTCTTCGTCAATGTGCGGTTCCGAGCGTACCGGACTATCCTGAGTAGATTTGTCCGAGGCGATCAGATCGGAGCTTAAACTGGAGCTGATCGAGGCATCGCTCGTATCCTTTCCCTCTTTATGACGCTGCTCTTTCGCCTCTTCTTCCCACTTTTCTCTTCTCGCCAAAATCGTTTCTACTATGTTCGTTACTGCCCATTCCGTCACCGAGTAATTCCTAATTATCTCTTCTATCACCAACTTCGTGATTTTCTTCCCCTTATTTACGTATTCTTCCAATATATACTTTTCGATAATCGCCTTCTTCTCCTCCGTTATCTCCGTGCCATCGCGAGCACCTTGCTGCCCGTCCGCTTCTGCCTTCTTCTTCTCCGCCTCGCTAACCGGGCTAGTCGATTTCGATCGGTCAGTTTTCCTTACCTCCGTCGCTAGTCCAGATTTCGCGTCCGTCTCTTTTATACCGGCTACATGCTCCGCGATACTGCCCGATCTCGACCTATCGATCGCTTCACCCGCGATACTAGGCGATTTCGATTTATCCTTTGGTTCCTCTGGAGAACCCGATACGCTCGGTGATTTACATTTTTCCATATCCTTTGCTTCCGCGTCTTTGCTATCGATCGCGTCACCAGCGATACTCGGCGATTTCGACTTATCCGTCTCAACTTTCGATTCCACCGTTGCGCTTGTCGCGCTTGTCACGCTTGTCACACTGGCAGATCTGGATTTCACGGTATCTTTGGCTTCTGGAGATTTAACATCGGCCACCTCGTCATCAGCGATACTAGGTGATTTCGATTCGGTCGTTTCGATTTTTCGTCCTACTGCCACATCGGTTACACCGGGCGATCGAGATTTCTCCGCATCTTTCGCCTCGACATCCTTCGCGTCCACGCTGGATTCCTTTGACTTCTCGGTTTCGCCTTTTGATTCTACTTTACTGATGATGGCTGATATAGATTTTTCCGTATCTTTTCCTTCGAGATCCATCTTGGTTGGCACGTCATCGGCTGATTTCATCTTATCCGCTTCAACTTTCGACTCTACCGGTACACTCGTTGCACTCGGAGATATCGATTTCCGAACATCTTGCATATCGATATCCTTTGTATCGGCCACGTCTCCAGCGATGCTGGGTGATTTCGACTTGTCGGACACAACTTTCGATTCCACGGTAACACCAGTTACACTCGACGATCGTGATTTCGAGACATCTCTTGGTTCGACATCGGCTATGTCTGCGACATCTTCGGCCAAACTCGGTGACTTTGACTTGTCCATTTCAGTTTTCGGCTCAGCTGGTACGCTCGCTATGCTAGCAGATCTCGTTTCTTTCCTTCCGATATCCTTTGTTCCTACAACATCCTCAGCGATACTAGGCGATTTCGATTTCGATTTCTCCGTTTCAAGTTGCAGCTCCACCGATACATCCGTTATACTGGCAGATCGAGATTTCTCCACATCTCCTCCTTTAATATCCTTCACACCTGCCATATCCTCGACAATGCTAGCTCTTTTCTTCTTCTCGGCATCGTCACTCACGTCTACAACCCCCTCGGCAATGCTTGGTGACTTTGACATATCGGATGCGTCTTTCGATTCTACCGGCACACTCGTTACGCTGGGAGATCTGGACTTTTCGATATCCTTTCCCTCTAGATCCTTTACATCTGTTGCAATCTCTTCGGCTATGCTCGGTGATTTCGATTTGACGGTCTCGACTTTTGTCTCCGTTGTTACACTGGTCACGCTAGGAGAACGAGACTTTTCCGTGTCTTTTACTTCAACGTCTTTCACGTCTGCAATCTCACCGGCAATGCTAGGAGATTTCGATTTGTCGCCTTCAAGTTTTGTGTCCATTGTCACACTCGTCACACTGGGAGATCGAGACTTCTCCACATCTTTTACATCTGCAATGTCACTGGCAATGCTAGGTGATTTCGACTTATCCGAGATGACTTTTGTTTCTGTCGATACACTAGTTACGCTCGGAGATCTGGATTTATCCGTATCTTTTACCTCGACGTCCTTTATGTCTGCCATGTCCCCAGCGATACTGGGCGATTTCGATTTCTGTGTTTCCCCTCGAGTTTCCATCGTTGTGCTCGTCACACTCGGAGAACGAGACTTTTCCAAATCTTTTACATCTGCAATGTCTTCGGCAGTGCTAGGTGATTTCGACTTATCGCAGACTACTTTTGTTTCTGTCGGTACACTAGTTACGCTCGGAGATCTGGATTTATCCGTATCTTTTACCTCGACATCCTTTACATCTGTCATATCCCCGGCAATACTGGGTGATTTCGATTTTTCTCTTTCGACTCTAGTTTCCATCGTTACACTCGTCACACTAGGAGAACGAGACTTTTCGATATCTTTTGCCTCGACATCCTTTACATCTGCAATATCTTCGGCAATGCTGGGAGATTTCGATTTGCCGCTTTCCACTTTTGTTTCCATCGTTACACTGGTCACACTAGGAGATCGAGACTTTTCTATATCTTTACCCTCTAGATCCTTTAGATCTGCCATTTCTCCAGCAATGCTCGGTGATTTCGATTTCTCAGTTTCGACTTTTCTATCCATCGTTACACTCGTCACACTCGGAGAACGAGACTTCTCGATATCTTTTACTTCGACATCTTTAACATCTGCAATGTCACCGGCAATGCTAGGCGATTTTGACTTATCGGTTTCGACTTTTGCTTCAGTAGTTACACTCGTAACACTCGGAGATCTGGATTTATCGATATCTTTTATCTCGACATCTTTTACATCTGCAACTTCACTGGCAATGCTGGGAGATTTCGATTTATCGGTTTCCACTTTTTTTTCTGTTGTCAAACTCGTCACACTCGGAGAACGAGACTTCTCGATATCTTTTACTTCGACATCTTTTACATCTGCAATGTCACCGGCAATGCTAGGCGATTTTGACTTATCGGTTTCGACTTTTGCTTCCGCGGTTACACTCGTAACGCTCGGAGATCTGGATTTATCGATATCTTTTATCTCGACATCTTTTACATCTGCAACATCACTGGCAATGCTGGGAGATTTCGATTTGTCGGTTTCCACTTTCTTTTCTGTTGTTAAACTCGTCACACTGGGAGAACGAGACTTCTCGACATCTTTTAGATCTGCAATGTCTCCAGCAATACTGGGTGATTTCGATTTGTCACTTTCGACTTTTCTTTCCATTGTTGTACTCGTCACACTGGGAGAACGAGACTTTTCCATATCTTTTGCCTCGACGTCCTTAACATCGGCAATCTCACCGGCTATGCTCGGTGATTTCGATTTGTCGTGTTCGTCTTTTGCCTCCGTTGTTACACTCGTCGCACTAGGAGAACGAGACTTTCCAATCTCTTTTGTTTCGACATCCTTTACATCTGCAATCTCTTCGGCTATGCTCGGTGATTTCGACTTATCGGTCTCGACTTTTGTTTCTGTTGTTATACTCGTTACACTCGGAGAACGAGACTTTTCCGTGTCTTTTACTTCAACATCTTTCACGTCTGCAATATCACCTGCAATGCTGGGGGATTTCGATTTGTCGGTTTCAACTTTTGTCTCCGTTGTTACACTCGTCACACTGGGCGAACGAGACTTCTCCGTATCTTTTGTTTCAACATCCTTTAGATCTGCAATATCGCCAGCAATGCTGGGAGATTTCGATTTGTCGGTTTCGATCTTTCTATCCGTTGTTACACTCGTCACACTGGGAGAACGAGACTTTTCCATATCTTTTGCCTCTACATCCTTTACATCTGCAATCTCTTCGGCTATGCTCGGTGATTTCGATTTGTCAGTATCAACTTTTGTTTCCATCGTTACACTCGTCACACTAGGAGAACGAGACTTTTCCATGTCTTTTGCTTCAATGTCCTTTAAATCGGCAATGTCCCCAGCAATGCTAGGAGATTTTGATTTATCGGTTTCGGCTCTTGCTCCGGTTGTTATACTCGTCACACTGGGTGAACGGGACTTATCGATATCTTTGGCCTCGACGTCCTTTACCTCTGCAATCTCACCGGCTATGCTCGGTGACTTCGATTTGTCAGATTCATCTTTTTTGATATCCGTCGTTACACTCGTCACACTAGGAGAACGAGACTTTTCGATATCTTTTGCCTCGACATCCTTTACATCTGCAATGTCTTCGGTTATACTGGGAGATTTCGATTTGTCGGTTTCAACTTTTCTTTCCATCGTTACACTCGTCACACTGGGAGAACGAGACTTTTCCATCTCTTTTGCTTCGACATCCTTTACATCTGCAATCTCTTCAGCTATGCTCGGTGATTTCGATTTCTCGGTTTCTACTTTTGTCTCCGTTGTTACACTCGTTACACTCGGAGAACGAGACTTTTCCGTGTCTTTCACTTCAACGTCTTTCACGTCTGCAATATCACTTGCAATGCTGGGGGATTTCGATTTGTCGGTTTCAACTTTTGTCTCCGTTGTTACACTTGTCACACTTGGAGAACGTGACTTTTCCATATCTTTTGCCTCAACGTCCTTTACATCGGCAATGTCGCCAGCAATGCTGGGTGATTTTGATTTGTCGATCTCGATTTTTGTCTCCGTTGTTACACTAGTCACGCTAGGAGAACGAGACTTTTCCGGGACTTTTACTTCAACGTCTTTCACATCTGCAATATCACCTGCAATGCTGGGGGATTTCGATTTGTCGGTCTCGACTTTTGTCTCCGTTGTTACACTCGTTACACTCGGAGTACGAGATTTTTCCGTGTCTTTTACGTCTGCAATATCGTCTGCAATGCTGGGGGATTTCGATTTGTCGGTTTCACCTTTTGTCTCTGTTGTTACACTCGTTACACTCGGAGAACGAGACTTTTCTAAACCTTTTGCTTCTAGATCCTTTACATCTACAATGTCTCCAGCAATACTGGGTGACTTTGATTTCTCGGTTTCGACTTTTGTTTCCGTTGTTACACTCGTTACACTCGGCGAACGAGACTTTTCGATATCCTTTGCCTCGACATCCTTTACATCCGCAATATCACCAGCAATGCTGGGGGATTTCGGTTTTTCAGTTTCGACTTTTGTCTCGGTTGTTACACTGGTCACGCTTGGAGATCGAGACTTTTCGACATCTTTTATTTCCACAATGTCTTCGGCTATACTGGGAGATTTCGATTTGTCGGCCTCAGCTTTTGGTTCCGATGTTACACTCGTCATGCTAGGAGAACGAGACTTTTCGACATCTTTTATTTCTGCAATGTCTTCGGCTATACTGGGAGATTTCGATTTGACGGCCTCAGGTTTTGGTTCCGATGTTACACTCGTCACGCTAGGAGAACGAGACTTTCCAATCTCTTTTGCTTCGACATCCTTTACATCTGCAATCTCTTCGGCTATGCTCGGTGATTTCGATTTGTCGGTTTCTACTTTTGTCTCTGTTGTTACACTCGTTACACTCGGAGACCGAGACTTTTCCGTGTCTTTTACTTCTACGTCTTTCACGTCTGCAATATCACTTGCAATGCTGGGGGATTTCGATTTGTCAGTTTCAACTTTTGTCTCCGTTGTTACACTCGTTACACTTGGCGAACGAGACTTTTCGATATCCTTTGCCTTGACATCCTTTACATCCGCAATATCACCAGCAATGCTGGGGGATTTCGGTTTTTCGGCCTCGACTTTTGTCTCGGTTGTTACACTGGTCACGCTTGGAGATCGAGACTTTTCCATATCTTTACCCCCTAGATCCTTTACATCTGCCATTTCTTCGGCTATGCTCGGTGATTTCGATTTGTCAGTATCAATTTTTGTTTCCATTGTTATACTCGTCACACTGGGCGAACGAGACTTTTCGATATCCTTTACATCTGTAATGTCGCCTGCAATGCTAGGTGATTTGGATTTCTCGCTCTCGACTTTTGTCTCCGTTGTTACACTCGTTACACTCGGAGAACGAGACTTTTCCGTGTCTTTTACTTCAACGTCTTTCACGTCTGCAATATCACCTGCAATGCTGGGGGATTTCGATTTGTCGGACTCGACTTTTGTCTCTGTTGTTACACTCGTTACACTCGGAGTACGAGACTTTTCCGTGTCTTTTACCTCAACATCTTTCACGTCTGCAGTATCACTTGCAATGCTAGGCGATTTCGATTTGTCGGTTTCAACTTTTGCCTCCGTTGTTACACTCGTTATACTCGGCGAACGGGACTTTTCGATATCCTTTGCCTCGACATCCTTTACATCCGCAATATCACCAGCAATGCTGGGGGACTTTGACTTTTCGGTCTCGACTTTTATCTCGGTTGTTACACTGGTCACGCTAGGAGATCGAGACTTTTCCATATCTTTACCCCCTAGATCCTTTACATCTGCCATTTCTTCGGCTATGCTCGGTGATTTCGATTTGTCAGTATCAATTTTTGTTTCCATTGTTATACTCGTCACACTAGGCGAACGAGACTTTTCGATATCCTTTACATCTGTAATGTCGCCTGCAATGCTAGGTGATTTGGATTTCTCGCTCTCGACTTTTGTCTCCGTTGTTACACTCGTTACACTCGGAGAACGAGACTTTTCCGTGTCTTTTATTTCAACGTCTTTCATGTCTGCAATATCACCTGCAATGCTGGGAGATTTCGATTTGTCGATCTCGATTTTTGTCTCCGTTGTTACACTAGTCACGCTAGGAGAACGAGACTTTTCCGGGACTTTTACTTCAACGTCTTTCACATCTGCAATATCACCTGCAATGCTGGGGGATTTCGATTTGTCGGTTTCGACTTTTGTCTCCGTTGTTACACTCGTTACACTCGGCGAACGAGACTTTTCGATATCCTTTGCCTCGACATCCTTTACATCCGCAATATCACCAGCAATGCTGGGGGATTTCGGTTTTTCGACCTCGACTTTTGTCTCGGTTGTTACACTGGTCACGCTTGGAGATCGAGACTTTTCCATATCTTTACCCTCTAGATCCTTTACATCCGCCACTTCTCCGGCTATGCTCGGTGATTTTGATTTGTCAGTGTCAATTTTTGTTTCCATTGTTATACTCGTTACACTGGGCGAGCGAGACTTTTCGATATCCTTTACATCTGCAATGTCGCCTGCAATGCTAGGTGATTTGGATTTCTCGCTCTCGACTTTTGTCTCCGTTGTTACACTCGTTACACTCGGAGAACGAGACTTTTCCGTGTCTTTTACTTCAACGTCTTTCACGTCTGCAATATCACCTGCAATGCTGGGGGATTTCGATTTGTCGGTCTCGACTTTTGTCTCTGTTGTTACACTCGTTACACTCGGAGTACGAGACTTTTCCGTGTCTTTTACCTCAACATCTTTCACGTCTGCAGTATCACTTGCAATGCTAGGCGATTTCGATTTGTCGGTTTCAACTTTTGCCTCCGTTGTTACACTCGTTATACTCGGCGAACGGGACTTTTCGATATCCTTTGCCTCGACATCCTTTACATCCGCAATATCACCAGCAATGCTGGGGGACTTTGACTTTTCGGTCTCGACTTTTATCTCGGTTGTTACACTGGTCACGCTAGGAGATCGAGACTTTTCCATATCTTTACCCCCTAGATCCTTTACATCTGCCATTTCTTCGGCTATGCTCGGTGATTTCGATTTGTCAGTATCAATTTTTGTTTCCATTGTTATACTCGTCACACTGGGCGAACGAGACTTTTCGATATCCTTTACATCTGTAATGTCGCCTGCAATGCTAGGTGATTTGGATTTCTCGCTCTCGACTTTTGTCTCCGTTGTTACACTCGTTACACTCGGAGAACGAGACTTTTCCGTGTCTTTTACTTCAACGTCTTTCACGTCTGCAATATCACCTGCAATGCTGGGGGATTTCGATTTGTCCGTGTCGACTTTTGTCTCTGTTGTTACACTCGTCACGCTAGGAGAACGAGACTTTTCCTTGTCTTTTACTTCAACGTCTTTCACGTCTGCAATATCACCTGCAATGCTGGGGGATTTCGATTTGTCGGACTCGACTTTTGTCTCTGTTGTTACACTCGTTACACTCGGAGTACGAGATTTTTCCGTGTCTTTTACTTCAACGTCTTTTACGTCTGCAATATCGTCTGCAATGCTGGGGGATTTCGATTTGTCGGTTTCAACTTTTGTCTCTGTTGTTACACTCGTTACACTCGGAGTACGAGACTTTTCCGTGTCTTTTACCTCAACATCTTTCACGTCTGCAGTATCACTTGCAATGCTAGGCGATTTCGATTTGTCGGTTTCAACTTTTGCCTCCGTTGTTACACTCGTTATACTCGGCGAACGGGACTTTTCGATATCCTTTGCCTCGACATCCTTTACATCCGCAATATCACCAGCAATGCTGGGGGACTTTGACTTTTCGGTCTCGACTTTTATCTCGGTTGTTACACTGGTCACGCTAGGAGATCGAGACTTTTCCATATCTTTACCCCCTAGATCCTTTACATCTGCCATTTCTTCGGCTATGCTCGGTGATTTCGATTTGTCAGTATCAATTTTTGTTTCCATTGTTATACTCGTCACACTAGGCGAACGAGACTTTTCGATATCCTTTACATCTGTAATGTCGCCTGCAATGCTAGGTGATTTGGATTTCTCGCTCTCGACTTTTGTCTCCGTTGTTACACTCGTTACACTCGGAGAACGAGACTTTTCCGTGTCTTTTATTTCAACGTCTTTCATGTCTGCAATATCGCCAGCAATGCTGGGAGATTTCGATTTGTCGATCTCGATTTTTGTCTCCGTTGTTACACTAGTCACGCTAGGAGAACGAGACTTTTCCGGGACTTTTACTTCAACGTCTTTCACATCTGCAATATCACCTGCAATGCTGGGGGATTTCGATTTGTCGGTTTCGACTTTTGTCTCCGTTGTTACACTCGTTACACTCGGAGTACGAGACTTTTCCGTGTCTTTTACTTCAACGTCTTTCACGTCTGCAATATCTCCTGCAACGCTGGGGGTTTTCGATTTGTCGGTCTCGAGTTTTGTCTCTGTTGTTACACTGGTCACGCTAGGAGAACGAGATTTTTCCGTTTCTTTTACTTCAACGTCTTTCACGTCTGCAATATCTCCTGCAATACTGGGGGTTTTCGATTTGTCGGTCTCGAGTTTTGTCTCCGTTGTTACACTGGTCACGCTAGGAGAACGAGACTTTTCCGTGTCTTTTACTTCAACGTCTTTCACATCTGCAATATCACCGGCAATGCTGGGGGATTTCGATTTGTCGGTTTCAACTTTTGTCTCCGTTGTAACACTCGTTACACTCGGCGAACGAGACTTTTCCATATCTTTAGCATCGATATCCTTTATGGAAGGTGTTTCGCCAGCAACGCTCGGCGATTTCGACTTATCCGATTCGACTTTCGCCTCGGTCGGTATGCTCGTTACACTGGCAGATCTTGATTTTTCTACATCTCCTTCTTTAATTTCCTTCGCATCTGCCATCTCCTCGTCAACGCTAGGTCTTTTCTTCTTTTCGGCTTCGTCTGCCGAGTCTGCCGGTATACTTGTGCTACTGGAAGACCGCGATTTATCTTTTACTTGCATATCTTTCGTTTCTGCAACCTCCTCAGCAATGCTAGGCGACTTTGACATATCGGATGCGTCTTTCGATTCTACCGGCATACCGGTTATGCTGGGCGATCTGGACTTTTCGATATCCTTTCCCTCTAGATCTTTTACATCTGCGATATCTCCGGCAATGCTGGGTGATTTTGATTTGTCGGTTTCGGCTTTTTTTTCCGTTGTTACACTCGTCACACTGGGCGAACGAGACTTCTCCGTATCTTTTGTTTCAACATCCTTTAGATCTGCAATATCGCCAGCAATGCTGGGAGATTTCGATTTGTCGGTTTCGATTTTTCTTTCGGTTGTTACACCGGTCACACTCGGAGAACGAGACTTCTGGATATCTTTCACTTCGACCTCTTCCATATCCGCCACCTCGTCAGTAATGCTCGGTGATTTCGACTTATCCGGTTCGACCTTCTGTTCTATTGGTTCGCTTGTCACGCTAGGAGATATAGACTTTTCCCGATCTTTCGTTTCAACCTGCTTAACGTCCGCCACGTCACCAGAAATACTCGGTGATTTTGACTTATCCGCTTCGAGCGATTCTATTTCCGTCGGTGCAGTTGTTACGCTAGGAGATCTAGATTTCTCGGTTTCTTTCCTGTCAGTTTCTTTTATATCGGCTATGTCATCGGCAATGCTCGGTGACTTGGACTTTTCGGACAAGTCCTTCCTCTCCATTTCGTCTGCGATGCTCGGTGTCTTTGACTTATCCGATTCGTCCTTCCTCGTATCCATTGTAACACTTGTCACACTTGGTGGTCCAGGCTTGCCAATTGTCGTTATATCGATGTCTTTCGTTGTAAATATTTCATGAGACGGCGGGCTGGCTTCTCTTACAACCTCCTTTTCCCCTTTCAATATTTCTTCCTCCTTCCTATCTTTTGAATCCTCTTCTTTACTCGGCATCGATACTGGTTTTGACAAATCGTCCATCTCTTTACGGCTTTTAATCTCTTCTTCGCTCTCTCGAATGCCGCTATCCGGCGGCGATTTGTCTTTCGGCACTTCCTCTTTACCTGTAACTTTATCTTCATCGGCAGTATCTGGTGTAACGAATTTTCTTGGTTCCGCTATGTCCAACGAAATGGTTGATTTCAACATATCAGCTGCAATTTTCGAATCTTCCGAGGTTGGTGTTTTCTCTTTAGATTTATCGATAGTTAGAATTGGAAGCTCTTCCTTAACAATTATATCAGTCTGTTTAACGTCGGGAGATTTCTTTAACTTATCGCTCGTCAATTGTCCCTCTATATCTTTAATCGGTAATTCTTCCTCCGTTCGCTTAAATTTCCACTCGATGTCTCCTCTCTTCTCGCCAAGTACGGGTGACTTGTCCACGGTCGTAATTACCGGTTCTACCTCTTTTATGTCGGCCGAAATTTCAACTTCAGTTTCTGCTAATTTATCCGTAGGAGATTTGGCAAATATAGTTTCCGCCGGGGAAACGTCTTCCGATCGAACCGACTCCGGTGATTTTAATGCTGCTATTTCAAGAACTTTCTTACCAGTTTCTATATCGGTAGCCAATCTTTGTTCAGGCGATGCCGATTTCTCTGCAGCTTCCGCTATCGGTTTGCCAGTGTCTTCTTTGCTAACAGTGTCGTGAATTTTTTCGGTTATCGGCTTAGCTACCGAAGTCGGTAATTCTTTCTTTTCTCCGACCTCGAGAACGCTGCTGGGCAAATCTTCGAATGGAACTTGTTTCGGTTGCTGCGGAGACTTGGCAATTTCCGCATCTATAATAGAAGGAGAGGTACTCTCGGCTTCCTTGGATTTATCAGTTTCCATTTTTTCTAAACTGTCGTCGAGATCGCGGGAATCACGAGCGTCGATTGGCGATTTATCCAAACTGTCTTCGGGTGTTACTTTTCCAATGTCTTTCCTCGACGGTGACTTGTCGGAAATTCTGTCTTTCTCCGGGCTACTTATTCCCGAATGCAAAGAGTCCTTATCCAGGAGCAAAGAGTCTTTGTCAGGTGTTGTTTTCATCGATGTTTCCCTAAGAGAATCATCCGGTGTAACGGTTTTCGTAAACGCGATAGTGCCGGTTGCGCAAATTTCCGTTTCGTGTCCACCGTCCTCGCTGCTCGCTGTAACGAGCATTCGCCGAACCGATCCCGTGTCTTCCTCCACCATTGACTTTTTCTTTTCTACCTCTTTACTGTCAACTTCTATCTTCGTAGATAAATCGGCAAGTCTCTCTTCTTTCGGAGATGTCACACCTTCCTTCTCCTTTTCCTTCTCCTCTTTCTTCTCCTTTTCCTTTTCTGCCGTTTCTAATTCTCCTTCCAAATCTTCTTTCCCTGTAATAACCTCTTTTTCCACTCCGTGATCCGGCAACTCGGTCTTCTCCTTAGCTTCGTCCAGATATTTTTCCACGGTATCCACAGCTTCCGACACTCGCGCCGTCTCCTCCTTGTCCAATGCAACCGCTTTCGCGGTATCTACCGACAATTCTTCCTTTTCTCCTTTCTCCTTTGTCTCCTGAACGAATTTTTCATCAGCCTCGATGACCTCGCTTGTCGTATCTTCGATAGCCTCTTCCGCATATTCTCGTGCTCTCGATTCCTCCAATTTGCCGCGAATCTCTCTCACCTCCGTGCTACCTTTCAACGAGCTAACCGTTAAATCCTGCACTTTGTATTCCTGTTCGACAGCCTCGAAATCGTCCATGATATCCTTCTCGTGCTTTTTCTCCCTAATATCTTGCACAGTTTCTGGCTTGACAGAGGTCGCTAACGTTTTCTCATCGACCACCACCGTTCCTTTCGAAATTTTTCTACCGATACTAACGAACCCATCCTCTTCTATATCTTCTTCAATCACCTCTTCCTCCTCTACTTCTACCTCCTCTTTCTCCTTCTCCTTCTCCTTCGCTTTCTCTTTCTCCTTCTCTTTCTCTTTAGACTCGTCTTCCTCTCTTCCTTTTCCTTCTACCTCTACTCTTACTTCTTCAACGGATACAACCGCTTCGCTTACTTTCTCCTGTTCTTCTTCCTTCTCTTCCTTTCTTTCGTCGTCCAGTGCAGTTTGACCTATTTGCGAGTCAAACAGACCAACCGTAGGAACATGGATTGACTTTTTCACGATAATTTCCTCAATGATACGAATAACGATCGTTTTCGGAACAATCTTCTTCACCGAAATTTCTTCCACGATTTCGATAGTTATACATTTTCCTTTTGCAACGTATTCGTTAATAATGTACTCCTCGAGCTCCATTCTCAGCCGAGGGGTAATAGATTCTTCGAATTTCAACGCGTCAACGTTATCCACCACGTCTTCCTTCGCGAGTCCTTTCCTAACGATAATCTCTTCGATGATGTAAATTACACGCTCCCTCGGTATACATTTCACTGTTGTAATATATTCTATAATTTCAATGGTAATTCTCTTCTTTTTCGTTACAAGCTCTTCGATAATTTCTTCCACCATGCGATCCACCTTGTCCACGATAGCTTTCACCTCGGACGGTAATCCGATCGAGCTGACAATTTCTTTCCCCGGCTCCATTTTACTCTCGACTTCGTGTATTTTATCCGTCAGGAATTTCGGCGACGTTGGCGTCGAACCGGGCGAGACCATTACGATTTCCGCTTTCGCGGGAGAAATCTTTTGATCGAAACCGATCACCGACTCCTCTATCCCGCCTGCGCCCACCCTTTCTTTCACGCACACCTCCACCGCTTCCGGCTTCGTTACCTCTATCTTCGAAGGTACCATCGAATCTTTCTTCTCCTTAAACATTTCCTCGCAAATTTCTTTAACCTCGCGTTCCTTCTCTTTCTTCTCTTCCTTCTCTTCCTTTTCTTTCGGTGATACGATCGGTTCTACTTCCTTAACCACTTTCACGCACGGTTCTTCGATCGACCCCGCCACCAGTTCTTCCGTTTCCTCTTGATAAGGAGAAATTTCTTCGGTAACGCCAACTTTCGTCGGCATCACCGCTACCTTATCGCTAATTTTCTCCAATTTCTCCAATTTCTCCAATTTCTCATCGTACCGTTCGGTTACTCTATCCTCCATTGTAGTTTTATCAACCTCCTCGCTCGCCATCGCCGGCGACGACACGTCTTCTTTCTTCTCTATCTTTCTATCCGGCTCCTGGAATAATCCTTTGTCCGTAAGGAAATCGTCATCTTCTTTCAACGCTTGTGCAACCTCTCGCACGATTTTGCTAACGTCCCTAGATTTGTCCTCGATGTCGATACCGGCCGTACCAGCTAGCACCTCGCCAACGTCTCGTACAGCCTCTTTAACGTCCTTCACAGCTCCTACTGTTACGTGTTCCAAATCTTCCTCTTTCGGTATGTCGAACTTCACTTTTTCTGGCTCCTTGCTATCCGGTGACACGCTTTCCATCTGCGGCTTTATCGCTTCCAACTTTTCTACTACGCCTTCCAGCGTGTCTTTCACTACATCCTTCACCGGTAAAACCTCTCGCGGAAGATCCACCGTTTCTTCGCCGCCGATCTTCTCCTCCAAAGACTCCAAAGAATCCCTCAGACTGTCCTTTACCGTCTTAAACTTCTTCGAGGCTTCCTCCAGTAGCGCCTTTATCTCTTCCGCGTCTTCCTCCACGCCTTCCATCAGTCGCTGCTGCTTCAACTTTTCAGCTGCTTCCTCCTCTTCCTCCTCTTCCTCTCCCTCCTCCTCTTCCACCTCCTCCTCTTCCTCCTCTTCCTCTTCCGCTACTATCTCAGCCTTTTCCTTCGTTTTGGATAGATCCTCGATAAAAGCAACATCTTTCGTCTCGTCTTTGCTCGGCTTCGCTTCCTCCAGAGGCTTCGCATCCTCTGTAACCCGTTTCGTTACAGCTATCTCTTCGCTGCTCTCTTTCTCCACACCCGTCGTCACTCCTCCTTTTTCTTCCCTTTCCTCCTCCGTAACTTTCTTCTCTTCGAGGTCCTCGAGTTCCGCTTTCGTCGCGATCGTCGCCGCTTCCTTCGTGATTCTTGCTTCCACCTCTGAAATAGCTACGGTTTCCTGTATCTTCTCGCTGACAGTAGGTTTACCCACTTTCGGGAACATTTTCTCCACATCGACCTCTTCGAGAACGCTTTTCTCTTGTACCTTCGCCTCTTTCGGCGAGCTAGATTTCGACGAAGATTTGTCATCCGTTTCCTTCTCGTGTTCCTTCTTTGATTTTTTAGTCAATTTGTCGATGCCTTTCTCAAACTTGTCGGCAACCTTGCCGAAGAAACTAAAGACACCTTTTTGTTCCTTTACTACCGGTGGTGTAGGTGGCTCTTTCACCTCTTGTGGTTGTGCTGGCGTTTGTGCCTGCGGTTGCGGCTGTGCCTGCGGCAGTGACGGCTTTTCCTCTTTCGTCTTCTCAAAGTCCTCCATTCTATAGAATTTAGGATCAACCTCCTCGTGAACCGGTAGATCGGCAACTTCGTCTGGTGTTTTCACGATATCGCGTTGCAAGCATTGCATGGCTTGGCGAACATCGAACACCTGAACATCCGGTTTCGCGGTTACTGTAGGAGGTACGACTCGCGAAGCAGCGGTAACGGCGGCTGCAGAGACCTCGGGTGGAGCCATTTCTTCTTTAACCTTCGCCGACACCTCCTTCTCCTTCACTTCTTCCACGATGTGCTTCTCGTCGATGTCCTCCTTTATTTCGTCCAACGGTATACGTTCGTCTTCCGGGAGAGTCGGCGCGGTTGTCGTTGCCCCTGATTCCAACGTCGAGATACGTTCTTGCGATTCCTCCAATTTCTCCGGTATTTGTTCCTTTTGGTCCGCTTCCGGTTTTAAGTCGGTATCGGTGGTTTTCTTTTCCGACGAATCCAACTTGTCCGGGCTCAAGCTGGATGGTTCCTTCGTAATGTCCTCGCTGTCCTTTTTACCCGAATCCTCCTTCTCCTCCGGCTTCTGCTGCATCGATTCCGCCGCGGAGGCAATTATGTCTTTCACCTCTTCCTCCAACTCTTCCCTACGGCCAGGCGACAAATCGATCGGTTCTGCTCCGCCTGCCTCCTCCTCCTCCACCTCCATCTCCTCCTCCTCTTCCTCCTCTTCCTCCTCCTCCTCTACTTCTTTCACCTCTTTCTCCGCTTTCACGGAGATTCCGAACTCTTTCCGTTCTGATTCCCGCTTCTCCACGCTCTCGTCCTTCTCCTTTTCCTCCACCTCTTCCTCCGCGCCTTTCTCCTTCACCAGTTCTATATCCTTCTTCGACATCTTTACCTTCTCCGATTCGGCTTCGTCTAAGATGTGCTTCTGCTCTCCCTCGCCACTCTGGGTAGAATCTTCGATGTAATCTTCTTCCTTTTCGACGATCAGTTATTCGTCGATCAGTTCTCTCTTCAGTGCGTCTTCCATATCGGCCTCGATTATGTCGTCGTCGGTGATGTCCTCCTCCTTTTTATCGGTCAGTTCAGCAGTGATTTCGTCGTCTCCCTCCGAACGGTCGTCCTTCCTCGTCTCCTCGATACGTTCCGCCTTTTGAAGCACCGCCTCGATCTCCTCCACCACTTCGCGTTCCTCTTTCAGATCGGCCAGCACCTTACTCTCGATCGAATCCAACGATATGTCTTCCGAACGTTCCATCAAACTCTTCTCTACGATCCTTGCCCCTGCCTCCGCCTCGATCCCAGACGGCGTTGACACCGTCGACGAGTCCGCGGTACCTTTCTCGCTCTTTGCTTTCCGGCTAACAACCCCGTCCTTGTCCGATTTCACGGAGGTCGTTGGCGTGCTGCGAGTCGATTTCGCTGGGCTGCCGGATACACGCACCTTGCTCGGGCTAACTGGTTTCCCTCGGCGACCGATCGGCCTTCTCTCCATCGGCTTCGCTTTCGCTGCTGCCGCTGCTTTTACCGCACCAACGCCGCTCCTCTCCTTTATCGCCGACTTCTCGATATTCTTTTGCTCCACCACCTTCCTGTTGTTCGCATCTTTCGCGCTTTTCGCTGGCGGCGCCGCGGCGAGTTTCTGCCCGACAGGCTGAACTTTCCCCTTCGGCGGTATACTTGCCTTCGATATTTCCGTTTTCGTCGCCACTCCGTTCACCATCTTCTTCGGGGTGGTCGGCGAGGATTTCGCTGTGTCCTTTTTCTCCACCGGCGACTGCTTCGCTCTCTTCTCCGCGAGCTTCGCCTTTCCCAGGCTAGCCTCCGTTTTTCCAGGCTTCGCCACGCCCTTCGCTTCCTTCGTCTCTCTCTTCTTCGCCCTCTCCTCGGCCGCTGCGCCACTCACCACCTTTCCTTTCGGCTCCTTCGGCGCGCCGATCACCGGCTTCTCCGCCGTCTCGGCCTTCTTTTCCTCCTCCAGCTTCTCCTCCGTTTGCTTTTCCGTCAACTTCTTCACCGTATCCTTCTTCGCTTCCTTCTTCCCCTCTACCTCGATCCTCTTGTTCTCCACCGCTTTCTTGCTCTTCGCCTCGGTTTTAAGCGGCTGCGTCGGCTTGGTCGGTATTATCGGCGTACCCTGTGTCACGCTCTTCGGCGGCGATTCCTCGCTACCAGCTTTCACCGTTCGCATCTCTGGCGATTCCTTCTTCTCCTTTTTCACCTCCGCTGGCGGCCCGACCAGCTTCTTCGAGAGAACCGGTTGTTCTTTCTCGATCAGGCCCAACTTTTGTTTCGTCGGTTTATCGCGCAACGTCGCCAACGATGCAGACGGAGAAAGGCTTTTCGCCGAACAAACCGGATGCTTCAGGAACTCCAAGTGTTTCAATCGTTCGAATCCTTCGAAAATTCTGTGCTGTGGCGTGCTTCCGGGGAACAGAATTCTCGTGATAGTATTCTCCGGGTTAGCCGGTTGCCAGACCAATAACGCGCATATCGATACCAGGTTCTGTATCGGGAACGTTAAATTGTTCGAGTCTTTCTTATGGCTACCAGCGAACAGTTTCGAATCCGAGGTGTGCCATTTGGCCAAAAATTCTCTCACTTCTCGAGTATCCTTACTCGGGCTCAACACGTACATGTCCAACGTGCCATGGCCCACTTTGTGATACAGATTGATCGGATCTGGATCCCTTTAGCACGGATGCGCCCGAAGACTGATGTGACGCAAATTCACCACCATCTCTTGGCCGATGTCGGTCAGATTCAAGATCAAAGGATCGATATCTTTGTCCCCATCCGGCGAATTCGACTGCCTTCTCTCCTGTTGCGCCAACAAACAATAATTCCGTAAGCTATCCCTTCTTACGTATTCCTATGTATTCCTACGTATTCCTTCTAGTCTTCGTCCTTGTCCTCGTCTTTTCTAGTCCTAGTTGTCGTCGTCGTCGTCGTCGTTGTTCAACGTTTACGTCCGATTATACGACAGGTAATAAACGGATAGATCTAATACTAATACTTACGACTAGATTACAGAAAAAGTGTCCGATTTGAGGATAAACGTGCATCTCCTTTTTTTTACGAAGAACACTGGACATGCCTCCGACATTGCTGTTATTTATTCTAGTAACCAAGACCGCATCCAAGCGATCCAAATGTCTGGTAAAGTCCCAGAAACAGGCCTTTCTGGCAAAACCACCGTCCACCAACATATTAAAACCGTTTATGCCGAAGAGGGCGGCATCACCTTGACCACCAGGGAAGACGTATAACGTTGGATGACTAAATCTTATGTTGCCTACCACATCGGACGGCTCCATCAGTTGATCCAGTGTCTGAGCAACGAGATACTGTCCAACGTAATTCGTAAAACTCGTAATTGCTGGCAATCCAGCGGTAAGAACGTCATCGGGATTTACTCTGACACGGCATGGTCTACAATACGTATGATAGTAACAATAACAAGTATATCTTTCGAAAATGGAAAGTTTCTTAGCTACGCGAAGAAACCACGATTAACGAGACGATGGCAAGACGAAGAAAATACGTACCTGGTACAACCTTCTTTCGACAATCGATTTGTCGTCCAATCGCCGACACTCGCGCAATGTATATCCACCGTAACGCTGTTCTCGTACGCGCGAAGGACTCTTTGAACCTCGTGCTCGCTGAACGCATCGAGAAAATCGGCAAGGCTAAAGGTTCCATCCTGCCGTGCAATTCCAACAATGTCATCATTAATCACCTTGAAAATTCTACGCACCTACTAAATACTACCACTCGGTACTAAATACTATTACTGTAATAGATAGTAACGGTATCGATACTACCATCGGGGTACCACGGAAAATTACTAATAACGAAATTATAGTAATTTGCCAATATATATATTCGTAATACGAATCACGCGTACTTGCAGTATCCAGGAACCATTTCCGCTGAAAGTATAGCCAGCGTGTATAATATGTCGGTGTTTCGTGAAACTTGCGAGAAGATTACGAATACACTGCAATAACGTGTTGGTCTGCGGGTGAATAAGAACTTCGGTGACAAGATTCTCGGTAGCGTATTGGATCAGTCGTTCACCTGAAAATACCGAAATAGAAAAGTACATGGTTTTATTATATTTCGTTAATTCAAAGTATTCATTTCCATACCATTTCTAGCTTCTTCTCCTTCAGGAGCTTGTGTTACCAACGCCAGTAATTCTTTCTCTAAATCTACGTGACAGCTATCCTTATCCCATGACAGGAAACCTGAAATGCGAAATTACGAGGAAAAGGTTACACAAGATTAATCGGTACACACGTACGTTCTTCGAGGTTTGGCTTTTTAAACAAATTTTCAACAAGAAAGCAGCTGCTTTCCAAAGGAAATAGGATCATGTCTCCTCGAGACATACACGGATCAGGTTCGACCGTTTTTTTTCTACCGATCTTTCTACCGAACAACAGATTTTTCTCGCAATTTTCGATACACCACTATAGTATTTTCATGCGATACGTAAAGTTACAAAGTAGACGAATAGAAAGTTTCTACTTTGATCGGTTTGTCTTTTTCATCGTAATTTCATCGTAATTTCATCGTTACCGCGATCCAAGACAAGGGTAAACGATCGAAATAATCGGGCTGTAATGTGCTACATAACTATCTAAGAATTTCTGCACCGCTTTGGCTTCTTGGCAAAGCGAGGATGCTGGTTCAGGGCTGAATAATCTAAGGTGAAGGTTAAGAAATCAAGAATCGTCTTTTTCTCCGATCTCCATTTTCCATTCCATTCTATTCGATTCCATTAATTTCATTAACTCGATCAACTCGATTAACTCGATTAACTCGATTAATTCGATTTGTTCGATTAATTCGAGGTATAAAAAATCTATTAGAACGAATCCCCATCTTCATCCCGTCTCTTTCTTTCCCCTGTGTTTCCTTCTTTTCTCTCTTTCGCCAGCTACTTCGGTAATATCACGCGATATGGCGATGTAAGAAATAGGTAGAGATTTCTCGAAAGGAAAGAAAAAAGAAAAAACGAGGATCGGCCGCGTTTAACGAGATTAAACGAACCAAACTGTCCATTGAACGAGTAAAGGAAAGAAGGAAGAAGGAAGAAGGAAGAAGGAAGAAGGAAGAAAGAAAAAGAAGAATATGTCGATAGCACGAATGAGGCAGGAGTTGCATGACGTCACGAATACCGCACCCCGTCACGTGGTCCCGCGGTAGCCGGCAATCGATCGCACATCCTGCACCCACACTCTATTCCCATCTCTCTTACCCGTTATTTTATCTCTTCCGCGTAAAACGTCCCAACAGTTATCCGTTTCGAATGTACAAATAAACAGAAATCGATGCAACCGAACGGGATTATTCCAAATGAATCTTGGAAAATAATTTTCTCTGTTATTACTTATCATTCTCCCACGTCGGGAAGAAAAACGAAAGCTAGAAGATCATTGTCAACTAATCGTAACTCCCGTTATACCGGATATGCGAAACCGTAACTTTTAGCATAAGGTAAACATTCCTTTCAGCTGAATCGAATGATCGACCATTGATGCAGCACGATTGAAAAAGTCTTTCTTTCAACTTGAATATTTTTTCATTCCATACACGCGCGGTGTAATCCGTGAAAAATACGATCGATGCTTTATCTCGATAACGTGTTATTAGACGTACATTAATTAAACCTACATTTCTAAACCCAACTACGAGCGATATAATCACATAACTATAATTCCTTCGAATCGCTTAACTTGTCACGTTGAACCACAGAACCAGCAAATTCTCTATGTCAAATTGATCGGAAGCCCTGACGATGATACAAGAGAAGCCGTGCGTCGGGGGTCGTGCCTTTTAATGCGTGACGACCCATGCACATTTTCTTTACGATATATCTACATCTACGTGTACCCGCGTATTTAATAACGCCAACAATTATCAACTGTTTACATGGCCATCAACCTAGGCGTGAAAGCAAATTTCTATGTACGCCATTCGAATAGACGATTCATAATAAATAGAAAATAGATTCAAATGTTTACCGGTAAACGAAAGGACAGTGATACTTGACGAAAGACATTTCCTACCGAATTCACATACGAATGCCTCCCGGAGTTCTCGAGAAAGGATGAGAAAGGATAAAAACTTTACTCCGCGTTGATAGATATGTTCTAGTTAAAAATTGTGGCGGTTCAAGATTAAAGGTTAAATATAGATCGAATCGTGGCTTTCTTCGTAGAAACGTTTAACCCTTGTCTAGTATTCTCGTTGAATCTTATAAACCCATCGCGATTCTCCATTTGCTCCTTTAATTTCCTTCCATTTCCATTCTTCCCTTCCTTTTTCTCCTTTCCACTCCATTCTCATCCTCCTCTCCTTTTTATTCTCATTTCCAAACTCTTTCTTCTTTTCCTTTCCCTCTTCCTTGACGACAGATACTAAGAACGTTTCGGTTGGCCCAACTATGTTTAGACACCGTTTCCCGTTCTCCTTCTTCCAACTTTCCAAACTCTCTTAATCCCTGCGTTTTCGCCACACGAGTGTAAATTATATTATCGGAAAAATGATTACAACATCACTGGCAACATATATTCGGTCGTTTATATGCCACACTGCTCGCATATATCCTATTATAATACGCCGTGTAATCGGTGCATACATGGTGTAACACGGTGTACCCGTAACCCAACCCAAACCTAACCCAAATCGTATCTACATATTATATAGATATATAATATAAATATACAACTAGCTATGCATTAAACGAATTAGCAACGTCAAACGATGCCAGAACGTGAAAACAACGAAACATTCTAACGATAAAATATTCTTTACATCGCGACCGCGATCTGTACGAGAACATAATGTAAAAGCTTTTCTTCTCTAACAGGGTCAAAAAGTTTCTTCGAAAACTGCTGACATCGTTCTTCCTTCGTTCTTGATTGATCTCCCGAGAGAAGAACCAACATATCGAACGAGGTCGATAGGGAATTGTTGTTCTAACCTGTTTCGATCGCAAGTCTCCAGATTATCCTTCTAATACCAATTTGCTAGAAAATTTTTCCTAGAAAAATTTCATAGAAATGCAAAGTGAAAATCGTTTGGCATAGTTTAGAACAAGTTTTAAAGCAACGCGTGAATTAAGCGAATAAACTGACCAAATTAATCGATATTTCAACGGACACGAACTTCTGATAGAATAGCACAGAGATCGACTTGGCTCGTCCGCGGCTATTTATATTTTTAACAGAAGGGCGAAGACCTGATCCAAGGATTTGTTAAAGACGAGACCGAGATTTATTTCTCACCGGCGTCCATTGCATTTCCTCCATAACTAATAATTTACCGAACATGTATTTTAACTTGCATTAACTTATCTCAGTCATCCTGTCTAGATCATTTTTTCCGATATATCGACAACTTTTTTTTATCCAAATTCCTCTATTTAATCTACTGTATTACTGAGATACTTGTAAAATTCCTATTACTACTTACAAACGTAAAATGCAATGGTTGCGAGGAAAATTTGGATGGAAAGATCGAGACGGAAGTAAGTAGACATTGTACGACATATAAGGCCCTGCCTTTACTAAAGGTAAAAGTCTCGAAATAAAACAGCAATGTTGTCTCATAGTTGGCTATGTAACTCTATCGCAGCAGTGTCTTCGTTCGCCAATAGGCCAGAACCAATAGGCGTAGAAAGGGAAGGAATAGAAAATAAAAAAAGAAAAACGGGAAAAGAAAGAGAAGGTAAGGAAGAAAGGATATTAAAAAAACATTAAAAACTTGAAAACATTAGAAACTTGACGGTTATCAATGGTAAGCGTGTTATTTGGTCTAAGGGTCAGGTTCAAGAACAAGCTAATCGAGAAACAGAGTTTCACGACTGGAAGAGCACGATGCACGAAAGAGCAAATCACTAGCGAATGCCACGTTAAAATTAGACACGCTATATTCAGTTGCGCGTACGACGAAATCGCAAGTCGTCCCGAAAATTTACTAAATATCGCTAAATATCACTATATAAATATCGTTCGATGATCGTATCGGTGAATGATCCTAGTAAAATTCCTTATGAAATGTAACCATGACACTTGACAGGTTCATACCCTTCGATGCTCGATAATATTATTGCTCGAGTTACGCGTGAATTATCGAGAATTTCCTCCGTTACTATTACAAACTACCAGTACAGATTATCAAAGATAGAAGAGAAAGATCGAAAGATCGTTGCTCAAAGACATTAACGCAGGTTAACCATGTGATGTGCGATTACTTCGAGAAATTCGCAATGTCGAGAATTGGCATTGATATAAAAATTGTGGTCGCGATGAAATAGAAAAAGATCAAAAGCGTAGAAAACAGGCGAAAAAGAGAGAAACGCGTGGGGACAATGCGCATGTAAAATATAAATACCGTAATATGTGGTTGGAAAAGTATGCATGTAAATTTCACCGTTCGATTCAATGGAACCCTCTATATACGCGAGTTCTTCCGGATATTACAACCATCGAATAACTTCAACTTTCGCGATGCTCCCCACACGTCCTCAATCATGATTCATACCGACAAGTATGCCTTCCTATCTTACGTATGTGTGGTTACCTCGTACAATATCTCTAAATACACGCGCATACATGTACTTCCACGAGCATTATCATATTAATCTTTTACCGTCGTATTACCATATATTACCTCCCGTTGAATATTCACGTACGTTCGCTCGCGCACGTTGGTACACACCCTTTATAAAAATTATTCCTTTCTACGATACACACGGATGCGTGCATGCACGCTGAAATTTCAAGTCTCCTACATTCCTCTCTGTTCATCCTTATCGAAATTTCACGTGCAACGCGTGTACTTTCAAACATGCTGTATTTATCCCTATTGGTGTTTTAACCGTAACTAAACTAACCGTAACTATCGTCAGCGAAACGTAACATAATCATCAGATTATCATGGACAGGTCAACATTGCAGGTTGCTGAAAATAAGCACACGAATGAATTCACGTCTCGCCTTCTTTCCGCTCTACCAATCCTGCCTCTCGTGTATCCAAGTATGTATATACAAGGGGCAACCCATGAGTCACGTCAAATTTGCTAACGCATTTCCATCATACTCGTCGCATACAAAATCATCCATATGTACGCGCGCACTCGCGTTTAGAGGATGCAAGAATTTCCAAGCAACAACCAAATTACCATTCCAAACTATCTTATCTTACATCTTATTATTTCTTCCCTATTGAATGTCTTCCCATTTCTCTTCAACATTAACATACTGATTCCTTTTTTTAACATTCCAATTGAATCTTTTATGCTACTCTATCCCTATTAATTATATTCCTATATTATATTTATATCCCTATCCCTATTCCTATTCCCATTCTCAGTCTACTATACTACCTTCCCATTTCTAGATCAATGTATACTAATAATCGGTCAAATATTCACTTGCTTCGTTTAGTTTTGTCTCGAGTCTCTCTATGTTTCTCCACCGATCATTCCTTTAATTACGATCGCGAAATAATTATATAAAATCGTCGTTATAGTTTCGAAACGATTTTCGTTATATACCGCGTGTAGATGGATTTTATTGATCCAAGTTCTGCTGACTGCGGGGATATGGCCATAGGCCGGTCTAACATGCGCATACCGCATCAAACTCGCAAATACTAGATTTTTCCCATCACTCGCTACCTTTCCTCCACATCCTCCATTTCTCTTTCATTCTTTATCCCAATACATTCTCCATCCCTCTCGGTATTTCCATTATATCCACGTTATGTACATGCACGTTAACGCCGCAATACGTACTTTTTATCCACACCTTTCTTTATCTTCCTTTCAACTTGAACATTTTTCCTTTTTTTTTTTTTAACAATCGAATGCGCCAAAAGAAACGTTGGTTTTTCTGTTAATCGATAAATCCTCTCGTTGAATCGACGCGACGGCACGATGCGGCCTACTTTATACCTACATCTACATACGCATATATGTATATGCGTGGTATAGGCTAGAATACATCTCTTCCGTATTAATGCGATAGTGAAATCTCGTTACCGTAAAATCTCGATCCCCTAAAATTTAGGGAAAGACGTTCTAAACTTTTCGGAAACTAAGTGCAGACGAATTAGAGACCGATCCTTCCTTTCTCAATAGCATCTATAACGCGATATAATTGCCGATAAAATAGAATTAAGAGTCAAAAATTGTTTTCCCAATCGAAATTCCAATTAATTATGTAAATAATTTCCTTTACTTTGTACAGGAAAATCATTCCGATGTGTAACGAAATAAAATAAAAAATGTGCGTGTGTGCGTATAAAGAAACGTAGAAGAAGAAAATTTATTTAAATAGTAGAAAAGCGAGATAGGAATTGCCATGGCGAATGGAGAAATTGAAATAATAAGCGGATTATAATAATCCTTGAAAGTTGATAACCGAGAATTAACGAGGAACAGAGGTACCACTCGATTTCCTTACTAATCAACGTCCGCTCAAACTCCGCCTAGCAACAAGAGGGGACCTATAAAGTTGTTGGTTAAGCTCGTCCGATAAATCGGAAGGAATACGCACAGCGAAGAAGAACCGTTACCGCTTGGGTTCATGCGCGGAACTATGTGCGCTACTAAATATGTGAAATCATAATTGCAATCGCAACTTTAATTTTTACCAAAACGTTAAAATGCCGAATTCTACATTGAAAAATTCATCATCGACGTTACACCCTCTTCATTAGCTAAATACAGATATTCGAAATCGAAGATATTCCATTAAGATTGTACAATATTAGATTTAAATTTCAAGTCACCGATGGTGTGTGACAAGTTAAAAGAATAACTTATTCGAATCCTTGTACGTGAATTGATTTACGCGTTCCTTCTTTCTTTTCTCTTTTTACCTTCCTATGAATAGCGTATTGAACTTTCGCAAGAAATTTCTAACGAATCGTTGCTCTGATAAAATTCTACTTACCTTTTGCAAGACGGTTTAAGATAAGATCTTTATGCTGCGTGGTATGAGGCTCTGGAAGCACAACAAGAAGGTAACAACCACTTAGTGGTGACGGCGGTGGATGCTGCTGTTGAGAGCTCGGTGGCACCGCACTACCGGTCACCGGTGTAACCGGAGATACATTTTGTTCAATGTTTGTCGATGATATTGTACTCGTCACCCCTCCCCCTCCGCCCTCGCCGGTAGGATCCGTAGTACTCATTGCTGCAACAGAAAGGAAAGGGACAAATAGGAAAAAATATAGAAAAACCTGTGACGTTCACTTTTCTCCTTACCTTCGCTCTTTCCTCTTATATTTCTCTACTCCTTACTTAATATACTTCATATACATACATACATGTGTGTTCGTGTGTGTGCGTGCGCGTGTGTATGTGTGTAAAATATTATATATCAAATATAAAATATGTATATAAAATTTTCGATAATGATCTAGCAAATCCTAACTCTTCTCTTTAGTTTCGTATTACTTTCGAATAAATATGCTATAGCAGCCGATATATTTATTTAAAATTTCATAATACTCGAGCAAGAAAATTTCAACATTAATTACCCAATATTCGATCATCCGATTAGCTCGACGCGCTATACCGTGGATTTCACGTATTCGCTCTATGTATAACATAAATATATGGTTCGTTAAATCAAAAACAAGTATGTATGAAAAAATATTATATTGATCGCAGATGCACGTTATAACGTCGAATCATTACCCTTTGCGTTACCTCGACAACGATGGTACATTTACCTTTTCACTCCCGTTTCCACTATCGCGTTCAATTATAATCTTCAATTACAACATGCCAATAAATATTACAATTTTAACGAAGAATCTCAATTATGGTTGATCGCGGGTAAAACAGGATAATCGAGAAACGATCGATTCTATACCAATGATCTTGATGTAAACGTTATTGCAGATTTTAAAAAATTCAAAGCTTACCGAAGCAAGAAAATTTCGAAGAGATTTTATGAAGAGGTCACCGCGTCGTCGTCACACCGTGATTTCATGCGGACAGCGTTGGCGTTAAGTATTGCGCAGGATTTGTACGACCGACCCTTTCCCTGAAAACCAGTAGGGCTATGTCCTATCGTCGAATGCGCAGGATCCGGCGTCTCCGTACAACCTTAGATCATTGATCCAAATTCGGGCTAGCTAACTGCAAAACAGGGCATTAGACACCTATCTTTAACCAGAAATCTTAATAAAAAAAGAAAAAAAAACGAAAAAAAAAGAAGAAAAACCTCTTATTTCCCCCTTTCTTTTCTTTCTCTCTTCTTCATTCTTCCCTTTCTTTTTACTATTCTTTTTCCCTTTTTTCCATTTTCAAGCTTTCAAACGTGCGCAACAACAAATAAAAGAAAACACGAGTCGTTGTTTAAACGGACAGTACGATAGTTTTAAAAAATTTCAAAAATCCTTACTCATTGATCCTCGCCGATACGTTTTATCGAAAATATAAAGGAGAACCAATTTCTGTCGCGTTTCTATTCTCCGAGCACTTTATTACACGACATTGGAACGAAAGTGTCAAACGGTCATCCTATAGGTGAGTATCGGCACTGCGGTCTACCCCTTAGTAACAACCCCTCCCGCAGTCCACCTAGCCGGCCGATAAAATCTATACACAGTTCGCGCGAATTTTATCAAAAATTTCTAGGAAATTTTAGTATCATCTATTACTTTCACAGCCACTTTAACGTTTATAACGAAAAACATTCGAAAAAAAGTACTTTGTCCACTTACCTTGTTACGTGACGTGATTATATCCAGTTTTAATTTCTCGTTTTTTCATGTGTGTCTGTGTGTGCGTGTGTGTGTTTGTGTGTGCGCGCAAGCGCGCGCGTGTATGTGTGTGTGTGTGATATCTTCAGTAACGTCTTCCTCCCCACGGTAAGCGCGGTTCTTTGCGCTTACGAGAGTAAGTTATCCGTGAGGAAAATGTCGAAAACAGCCTCTGCCACTTGGTGGTATACGCGGAGTTGCCTCCTTATTTCTTTTTCTTCCTTCTCTTCCTTTGCGTATTCGAGGGTACGATTGCAAAAAAAAAAAAAAAAAAAAAGGAAAAAGAGAGGAGAGGAGATTCTAGGAGAGAGCAAAAGGAGGGCAAACGGAGAGCGACAGGAGGCCGAGTATAGCAGTAATTCGCGAGTAATACAGTGGCAAAGAGGGTGCGCGATGGAAAATCGTCGTTGGACACAGCGGCACTAAACGTAGATCGGAACAAAGAGGAAATGTGTCCCTCTTATGTCTGAATACGAGTAACAACGATTCCGTAGTGGTGGATTTCTTTACTACGATTCACGAATGTCTCTTCTTCCTATGTTTCAATGAACGATATTCGAACTCCAATTGACTCGGCAGCAACACTCGCGTTGCGGGCTGCCGGCTCTCTGACAGACTGCGATGCCCTTTGTCGCTGCCATGCAAAGACACCCCCTCTCCAAGGACCGTTCCAGTATCCCCACTAGCGATGCGCATTGGCTTGATTATTTCGGTTCGCGCAGTCCAGACTGTCCGTAACGGCTAGTCATTCGGTATACACACACACACACGCAACATCCTCACGGCATTGCAAACGTCGCAATGTGGGCCCGTTTAGGCTATAACGGGGGACTATACTATACAGACGCACGCGTGCGTAACACGCCTGCGTGCATACATACATACATACATACATGCATACATACACACGTGCATGCATGCGTACACAAACGTACTATGTATGACTCGAATATCCAGAAGTACGACATCGTACCACTTTAGTTTCACGTATACATGTATGCAGGTGTGAGTGCGATCGTGCGCGCGTGTATGCGACTGACTGACATGACCGGCAAGCCGGCCGGCACGACGTCGGAAAATGCCGGTATCCAGGGAAAAGACTTGCACCGGAAACGAGGGAAAATGAAAAGAGTATCATGGAAGACGCTTGGAGGTCGACATTGGTCATACTTTGCAGTAGGGTGCGGTGATTTGAGGGAAAATGTTACGAGGTGAAATAACGACTAGCTAAGATGCACGCGATACGTCTGCTGCCATTGCACCGGCCGGCATAAAATGCAAGGAATTAAGGAACCGTTTCTCCTTTCCTATCTACATACACATATTCATATACATATGCATGTACATATGCATATACATGTACATATGCATATACATGTACATATAATGCACAAAATCGAAACGTTTGCTATCACAGAGTTATGATTAATCTATAATTAATTAATAGTACTTATATATTGCTAAATAATAAAGATATATGCGTTATTTTTAAAAGCGTGAAACTTAATTCTTTTGCCTCGCATATGGACAAACAAACATAACGTATATTTTATCATTTGAACCATTCAAATGATACTTTTATTTTTCCTACTGTATTTAAATTCAACTAGATCCACTCTTCCCATGCACACTGTGTATGTAAATAGCCTGTACAATGACATAATAAACATATTTTATGTCATACTTGATGATTGTCGTATACATTTGTCGCACTGCAGAGAGAACCAGTGTCCATAATTCTACTTTACTTTATTATCATCTGCTTTATATCGTCAAAGGCCTTACTTTAAGGCGGTATTTTAAGAAATAATAAACATTTTACGAATAATTACGTCAGCAATTGCATAATGAAGCCACTCTGAATGTGCCTGTATATCAATTACAATCGTAGATGCGACTTTTCCCGTTTCTTTCATTACACTTATTCACTTGTCCAATCGTTAATAATTTATCTACTTCCTAATAATTGAAATATACGTAATTGTGAAGTAACATAGAATATTTCATTAGCTTACAACTAATTAGATATTTGTGTTTAGTAATATTGAATTTGTTCAATCGATAAAGATTGGATAGAAACAACGTCGTACAATTAAAATTACAATTAAATCGCTCGTTGATCGCCCGGTCGATATATCGATTCGTTCGTTGGCCGTCTTCGATTGCCGCATTGCATCTCACAATCTTCAACCCTGTACCTATGAGTTATCGTACCCTATTGATACCAGATTTCCATCTCAACTTTTTTAAAAATATTATTATATCAACGTCATTTTGACATGTTTGTTTCTATCGTTCCAAATTTTTCTCCTTTCGAGCTTCGTTCAAAAGGATATCTGTATCTCGTCTTACCTTCTTCTCTATTTTTATCCCATTTCATGTATGATTTTTCAAATATAGTCTTTGAATATCGTATAATTTTCTCAATGAAATAATACAAATAAATCTATGAAATTAGAATAGTTGTGTAATTTGCTACTAAAGAAACTGATCTTATAATTTACCATTTTAAAACCGTAATTGAATATTCTTCATTTTTTCTTCTCTCTCTCTCTCTCTCTCTCTCTCTCTCTCTCTCTCTATCTATCTCTCTGTCTCTCCTCTCTCTCTCTCTCTTTCTCTCTCTATCTCTCTTTTTCTTCGGAAAAGTCTTCGTTTTTCCTAGTGTTTTTCTATATTCTTGTCAAATCTTGCCATATTAATCCTGAATATAATTCAAACATGATCGGGGTACGAGTCACAAGTTTCACAGTGCTGGCCATAGTGCGCGACGCTAGTATTGAGCGGTACCCCTTACTAACCGTGTTGAGAATATCAGAAACCAAAATATAGCATCTCTTCAAGTCGGATACTGTCCCTCGTCGTAATGACGATGCGCCTTACGTTCTGCACTTATCCTACATCCCTACATATAGTGACGTAGCTTGACGCGTTCACACGACGAGACATCACGACGACGACAACGGCAACGACCACGACCACGACCACGACCACGACATAGATGACGTACCGATGCACATGACATATTCAACGTGATTTAATTTATCGCTATTTCACTATGGTATACATTAACGATATAATATCTGCAAATCGATTAAAAATTTTCCATTCTATACGATAGAATCTACCAGATAAATTCTTTTCCAAACAATTCTCTCTGCATGTGTATAATGAACGCAATGATACAAAGAAATCTCACGAGAAAGAGGGAGGGGCAGGAAAAGAGAAAATCGTACGTTCGAGAAGAAAATTTAACAATCGATCCAACAACGAGCTATTAACCTTACGTATTTAATTTTAATATTTGAAAGAATAAACAATTCAATGATAATAACGACAAGTTAAAGAACATCAATTTTTAAGATCGTCCTGTATAAATGCGTACTTAAAATTTCTACTCGGTTCTAGTGCAATTAAAATACTAATTAAAGAGTCCGTGACTAAAAATCTGGCGAAGCGTAATAAAACACAGTAGGCTTCTTCGTTCAGCAACCGTTCAGTAATACGTGCATGTACGTGTACTTGTGCTTATTAAATATCATAGCATTTGCATCAGCATCATTATTACATCGTTCGAATAATTTCACACTTCGCGTCTTATACACTACAATCAGTGACGCGATACTTTCACAGCAGCTACGACGTCTCTGCCCTCCTTCTAAAGATTTCAAATTTTTCTACTGCGATAAAGCACGTCATCTACCTCTTCTATCGTCTGCATAACCAACATTAATAGATTCTTCTTTAACTGCCTGCATTTTCTCTCTGACTTAAATCAAATATAAGTGCTAAGTTACAACCTATTAAAAAGTCACAAACCTTCCTTTCTTCTTCTATCAAATTATAATTAGACTTTTATGAGGAAAATCATTTGTGAAAATCGGCTTCGATTCCATTTTCGCAAATCTTATACCTACACATTACGATTTATAATCGTTATCGCTCAGCGATTTTTTTAATATTATCGAAATAGGATAAAAAAAGGAGGAAAGAAAGCGTCAATCGGCCCAAAAGCGCAAGTTTAGCAAAGACGGCAGGGTTGGGCGTTCACGAGGCGCCACGACGACGGCGTCTCATCGATCTGACTAGCCGAATACCGCAGCCACTTACAATATACACAGACTGTATACCAGTGCCATAGAAAATCCACGTATCTGCAGAAAGAACTGCCAACCACGGCAAATAGTACGATTTGTCCTTATAAAGTGTCCTATCCCGCTGCTTATCAAATTAATTCTCTTTAACCGAAACTATTACATCTACGAAAGCTATCGTTTCATTTCTTTCTCTTCTTTCTACAATTCTTTATTTAGTCCCTTAAATAAACAATAATTCCTTTCCTTTCGACCACGTTAAAGTCTATAAATATAGATTTTAGGATAAATGGTGTAATTTATAAGTTATTAAACGTATAAATGTGTTAATATATAATTCCTTTCGTATGCACATATGCATATAACAATGAAATGGGACGAAAAATTAATTAGAGGAAAACAGTTAATCGCATAAACAAAAAGAAGAACATACTGCGTCTTTTTCTTTAAATATTTTCATACACTGCTAAAAATTAAAGAAATTTCATATTGCAAAACTATTACAAGACATTTCATTCTTGCAAAAACTCATAAATATTCCCTCTATAATCCTTTTCCTTTGTTTCGTAGAATTTTTTAATCGAATGCGTATAGTGTTTGCTTTAAATGTTTATAACGTTAGATATTCAAGGCAAAAGTCATACAACTTTTATTCGCATCAATGATCGCATTTTCATATGCCTCATTTATTTAGTAGAGTTTAACTAACTAATTTAATGATTTTCCTTCTTCTTCTTCCTCTTTTTCCTTTTTTCCCTCTTCTTCTTCTTATTTTTCTTTCTCTTCTGCCCTTCCTACTTCACCGCCCGCCATGCGTATTCCTCTTTCTTTCTTTTTCCTTTTTTTTTTTGTTAAACACGATCATAATGCCATCTTGCGTTTATCATCTCAGCTAGTTGCATGATATTCCGGAACACGTGATCGTGTACTAGTTATCCATTCTTTAGTCAATATCAAATTTCCAATGGTCTTTGTACGTATTTAACAATTGTAATCGTAAATTATTGTAAATATAAAAGGATGAAAAACAAAATGGCAGACTAGATTTCCTTAATTTAAGTGTTTTAAATTTCTATGTATCTACAAAATCGTATAAATCTTGAGAAAATGACGAATAAAAATGACGATACATTTTGTAAAAAAATGCGGCAAGCGACAAAGGAAATTCATACAATTAGCGACACATTAGTGAATGCAAAGTTAGCATTTGGTAAGGCATAGTTTATTAAATTAACATTTTAATCAATTTTCTATTTTCATTTATTCGTAACGTTACCATAATGTATAGGTTAAGAAAGATGTCATATTTAAATTTAACATTCAGCCAAATCTTTTTATTGTTTATGTTTTGTAATATCTATGTTATTATCTTGATATTTCTGTCTTATATTACGTAATACGTAACGAATATCCACTGTAAGTCTACTTGTTTATATCCATAAAGAGTATCCGATTAGGACGCTAAAAATTATTGATTTTTAAATAGGATTTCTCGATAACTCTGTATGGGCCGACGGTCTCTTGGTTTTCTATGAAAAGAATGGATAAAAAATTATAGTCCTAGGTAATTATTTTTCTACGGTATTCATAAGTGCAGCATACACACACACATATATATATATACATACATATCAATAAAGACACACATATATGTGTGATGACGGCGACAAATTTTATTGAATGTTCATAAATACATATAGTGAATTATATTATATAATAAAGATATTGATATTTTTAATATTAATAAAATTGCACGTTTAAAAATGCTTAAAATCGGAGTTTGGCCGGCCTAATGAAATGTTCACAAATGTTCGTTAACATTTGAAAATGATTGGAAAACATTCATATTAAACATCTATTCGAGCGTTTCCGTTTGTACGCATCCCGTTACTATCAACTGCACAAAAACTCACGAACATTCGTGAACCATACATACATACATACATATTAAATAAGATTTTGTCTCAAGATTTTATTTATATCGAATATTCTTACAATTTCCAGGGATAGTGTCACTAAATATTTGATTCATTTAAAAAACATTGAAAATACCAATCCCATTTTGCTGATAGCATACATTTATCATTTGTATATGGGCCTTTTAAGCGGTGGAATTATTTTACGTAAAAAGAGGCAACTTGTGCAAAAAGTTTGGCCGTTTCAAAGATTTCAAATGAATGGTAATAGTATTACAAACTTTGGAACCAGCAATATTTTTCAACTTAAACAATATGTACGCGATACTATGAATAATATTGCTGAAACATTGGACGAACATACAAAAAATAAACTCATTGAGGAAAGTAAGACGGTGTTCGCGTTAAATAACGAAATTATAAGAAGTGTACGAGGTACAGGCACTGTATTTTTAAAAAAGACATTGTATTTTGTTATTCCTGTTATGGTACTTCTCTTAGCTCTAATTGCATCTTTTAAAAAGATATGATGTACATATTTTCATTTAAAAAAAAAGAAAAGATTTTTATTTTATCCATATGAAAATAATGTTTACGTTTAAGAGAAACATCCGTAAACGTCCAACGTTTGTATATACACGTATTTCATTGTAGAAAGTCATTCGGATATTCTTGTTTATAAAGTATAAAAAAGTTCGTTTATTCTCTATTCTTTCTTTAACAATCATTTTGTACTTTAAAGCCTCATAATACCATTGCGTATATGTAATTATGTTGTGCTTTTCTGTAATATGTGGTAATATGTGTTGTTTTCTATACATGACAAAGAAAGAAAAGAAATAGAGGACAGAAAAGTTTTTAAATATTTCACTGTGAATTGCAGATTAATAGATTTAATAACGTAGATATATATATTAGATCAGATTATATATTAATTATCTAATAAAATCGTTCAGAAATCAAATACAATTCACCGAGATCACACTTGTTAAGAATACAAATATTTCAAGTCACGTCTAATTGTAAATATTTGTACACAAACACTCATTTAAGCTCGTATAAATATAGTAAGAATATGACTCTATATATCATCTAAAATTATTTTCCAATAACTTTATAAGCAATCAAGTATTGCTTGTTCATCGAATTTAAAATTTGCCCATATCATTGAATAAAATTCCATAGTACATTTTTGACCTTCGATATTACCTATTGGAGAGAAACCCAATGCGTTACGAGCCATTACCGTAAATGGAGAGGATATAGTTTTCAAATCTATTTGTAGCTTATTCGCTGCTTTTCCAAATAACAACGATTTTATATTCCCATCTGGAAATTCCGTATTCCGAAATTCTTGAGATGCTTGATCTAAAAATAAGCATAATTTTCATAAATATTAATAAAGAAACTATTAATTTCGTTGACTTGGCCAACAAATCATAATTATAATTTTAAACATTAAACCTTTCATTCCGATAGCGAAAACTTGTGCCTTGTAGCTAAATTCATTACATTTTACACATTGAATAGCTGGATCCATTAAAAACGAACATGATTGCTGACCCTGCAAACTGTCTGTTAATTGTTTAGCAAGTATATCTAATGTTACATCTTCATTTTGATCTCCAAATAAATTATGTTTAATCATTTTCGGTACAATTTTACTATCATGTATACCACGTTGATTTCTCGCTGGTGAAGTATTCGATTGTCGAAAATTTCGAACATCCTTAAAACTGAGAAGATCGCTCTAGAAGTAAGAGTTTACGGATTTACATTAAATCTATCATTAACAGGAGACAGTCGAAATGCATAATTAGGTAATAGACAATATAATTACTTGAACAGGTGGAAATAGCTGCCGTTTGTTCTTTGAAACAGTTTCAACATCACCTAACGATCTGTGTCTATGTCTTCGTATGGAATTTGTATTTTTCTCGCGCAAATATTTTTCTTGTATCCAACGTCTCATCCTCCTGTTTGAAAAATTGAACTTTTAAAGCATATTTTACTTTATAACATTTTCTTCTCTAATTTTAATGTTCACTTCTTATACTTGTTTACATTTTACAATACACAAATTATTTACCTTTTTAGATACACATTGTGTACTTAACCAATTATACGATGTACATAAATACAGGTATTTAATTGTATTTAATAAATAATAATGTGCACATCATAACATCAAGATATATATTTTTATAACTTCTGAAGTAATTTATTACCTTGCGAAAGGAATAACCATGAAAAATGTATTTGAACTAAGTCCAGTTCTTCCTTTTATCATGTCTTTCTTATTATTAGGTAAATGGGCTAAAGAAAACCATCCTACATTTTTTATTTCTTTCCTTGTTCTTGGTTGAAATTTTGTATCTTTTTGTACACCGCATATTATGTATAATCTTATTAACTGCTCATTTATTACAGATTCAATATATTCATTTTCATCTATCAGATTTGAGATGTCAAAACCAGTTTCTTCTAAAACTTCTCGTACAGCACACCGAACTGGATTTTCATCTTTATTAACTTTGCCCTTAGGAAAACTCCAACTACTTGCGCAATAACTTTGAACAAGTAACACTTTAGTTAAATCTTCATTTAATACAATTGCTCCATAGGTTGGAACATTTTGCTTATAGTCCCGCCATTGTTCAAGAATATGATCTATATTAACTACATGAGGTGTTAGAAATGGTATATGAAAAAAGATTTGCGTTGCAAATTCTTTCATACTACATGGTTTCAATTTTGGATTTTCAACCGTGCAATAAAAATCTAAATAAAACCAGTGTGCCAATTCAATTTGAAAACATATCCGTATTAAATCTTTTCTTTCTTCTTCAGGTACATTTATAATAAATCGACTAAAAACAGAGTGAAACAAACAAGGTTAAATAATAATGTAAACAAGTATTTTTCAAAAGTTATAGCCAAAAGCTAACCTGCTTAAGTCATCGAGAATATCGGCCGGTAACGAATGGTCCATTATTTCAAAAATTGATAAAATAACTATAATATTTTTTTCCTCTATAACAAAACTTTATAGTTACAAAGTGTACGCGCAATCATCGTTTCAAAGTCACAAATTAAATGTTTACCTTTAACTATACAAATCAACTTGCGCCATTCGAATCTATCGTTTTAATTAATTTGTGCCATCTAACCTTTGTCATTGCCATATATAAATTCATAAACAAAGTATAGACACATCTTATGAGACTTCATGTCACGTGTTTTAAAATATATGTATACATACCTCAAAAACTGTAATATTTCGAAAGAGATCGGTGTTTCTTATACTTTCTACAATTTATTATGACAAATATAGAATTTACATTTTAGTTCATTTATCGAACACGATTAAGTTAAAAACTGTGAGAAGATCTTTCGTTAGGCAGTTGAAAAATATTTTAATACCGAAAATTACAATCTATACTAAATACACAACCGGTAGTTCTAAAGACAAATTCTACAATGGCTGGTCTACATAACTGATAGCTACCTGTGTTCAAAATACGTTTGTTTTATTCAAGGCAAAAGAAACAGCTTCTCGTTAAAAACGTCATGTTATGTGATGGAAAATTGGATTTGATATACTACAATTCAATATTTCATGATTGTAACACTAACATCTTTTATTTCAACTAACTAAAATCGATAATTAAACTAATTAAAATTGTCAACTAAATTAAGATCGATAACATTGATTTTTTACAAATGCGTCTGTAATTTTAAAAACTAATGAGTTATAAATATATCATGTGCCTATTAACATTATATCATTGTATTTCTATATTATTTTACTGTTATATTTAAATTATCTCAAATTTGTTGCAATTAGAAAACATTTTGGGGACATCTTGAAAAATTAATTTAACAATATTAGATTCTTACTTAACCATTATATTCTAAAATCTGTTGTAATGGAGATTCTATGCTGTCACTATTATTTGTCACTTTCAAATCCCATGTATTTACATCATCTAAGTCACATTCAGTTTCTGAATCATCAATACCTATGAAACATAACTTATAATTAATAATGCAATTGTGCAAATAATAAAAGTTGTAAATGAATACTGGAATATCCATTAAATTAAAATACAGGTCTACGCAAACTAAGCTCCGAAGCTTAGAGAGCTTCTACCGTTTCACCTCCCACACTCCATCGCAGTTAGTTTATTTGATTAAAAGATGCATACTGCCAGTGACGGTGTATGCCAGTGGAGAGTAAGTAATGTTAGTTTCTTCCTAACCTATGTCTATCTCTTGCACTTGACATCGTTGGCGGCAACTAAACTCTGTCTCCCTGTCTCTGTCTCTGTTCTTATGTATGCAAGTGTGTGTGTGTGTGTGTGTGTATGTGTGTGCGCCTGCGATCGCTTAAAGGTGCGAAGGAGGCGGGGGGGAGGTGTGGCTTTTGTGAACAAGCCCGAATTAATGTATACGGTAACTTTTATTATTACAGTTTGACAACTAGCTCTTCTTGTACTTACCTGAAACAAATTTCCAACCGCGTTTCTGTCTAATTACAACGTCCGATTCAATACGAATCGTTCTACATGCGCCTTGAAAATTTTGTATAAACCATTTTATATCAGTTTTTCTTCGTACATCACTGACTATCCATATTGGTTTGCTACATGCTAAAATAAACTTGTACAGAACATGCTATGGATAGAATATTTATTTTTAGTATAAGAATTTATTACCATTATACATGTCTATAGCTGCACGACAAAAGTATCCGTAATCTTTGTTTCGTATGTTTTCACCCCATTTTGCCATTTCGAAACGATAGTTTTCCTTATATCTTCCATCTCCTAAAAGTTGTTCAATATCCAGACCAAGAGATTTAGCCCAATGAGATTTAATTGGCCCCGACAATTTTATAATGACGCTGTTATCAAATCCGATTCTGTTAAAAAATATCACTAATTATCTTCATGCTATTACCAACAATATTATTATTATCAAAACTTCATTACCTTTCTTGCAAAGTGTTTGTAATATAATCCTTTCCAGATTTTCTTTTGCCGCTGAATAATAGAATAATTCGAGGTTTAAATGATATTTTTAAATTTATTGCACAATCATTGATAACGTGATCGGTCGCCATATTGACTTTATGCTGCAACATTTAAGCAACATTTAAATATCAAAAGATTGTATAATTAATCGCCTTACTTCTAATTTCCAAAGGTTGCTATAATTTCTTACTTTACGTTTACAATCATTTATCCTTATAGATTGATGAAATACAAAATATTTATTTCATTAAAAAAGTTAAACAAAATTACTGGGAGATTAAATTATACTCATATTTCTGAAACATATGAACATACTTATCCTTGTAGTTTCCATTTTAATATGATATTGACCTGTTTTACAAGGATGATAAGAGAAGTAATATTGCATCGATTTGAGCATAAATATGATACATAAATATATTTCCTATATTTCAATCTTGTTTATTAGAAATTTGACGTATTATTATAGTCACGAATAAAATGTAATAAATTATTATTTCCAGTAGCAAAAATATAAACTACTGTATGCAAAAATTAATCAAACGAAATCGATTGACAAATTATAAGGCAAAATCAAATTGACACAAATCAAATTCTTTTTTTTAAATTTTTATTACAACAAAATCACTTATATGAGAGGAAATTATTTTTTTGCTTCTCGAAGGGCTTTGCGTTTCTCAGCTCTCTTTAATTGTTCTTTAGGTTTTAAATTATGCTTCTTTGCAAATCGTTGATTTCTCAAGAATTTCAAATCCATCTAAAAAATATATTAAAAATAATAAAATTACATATATAACAGCTGTAAAGATATATTTTGTTTAATTCGAGAATTATAATATAACAAATTTATAACAAACTTTAATCATATGTTTAGCTTTGTGGAAAAAGTACTTAATACTAAATAAAGAACGTGTTATTGTTTCACATATTATTTGTAGCTATATAATACTGTATAAAATAAATAGAAAAGCATTATTATACAGCTAAAGACTTACACCAAGCGTGGACTCGTGCCTGTAACGTTTTGGCTTTTTGATACCATTACGATGAGCTTTACGATCTAAAAACAAAACAAAACATACCAATTGCATCATACTTTACATTTTAAACTGTAATTATCTACATTTCATATTGATTATATGCTTTTATCCTTTTCTTGTTTAATATTATGTATAAATGTCTAACGGAAATAACCTCGTTTTCACATATTCAGAAGTAATAGAAACATATTTGTATATATACTATTCTTGTACTTACTTTGATTATGATTTGTATGATTCTTGGACTTTGCCATTTTTTCCCTTCTTATTAGGCAATCTAAAAAATATGACTTTATTCAGTTATAACGTAAAGTAGCATAAACAGTATTTGAGGTTAAGTCTATCAAAATATACTTTATGATATATTCAGAAAATACGATTATAAAAACTTAATAGGAATTGCTTTTGCTTAATATTCACAAATAATGTAATAATCTCATTATATCAGTTACTTAAAGGATCATTTGGATATATTTAACGATATTGTAACGAAATCCTCTACCTACGTGCCTTACGTACAAATTCTCGGAAGCGGAAATTCGAAATGCAATGAAGCACAGTAATAGAGAACGACGGTAGCGCCAAATCAAGTTTTTCTTTTCTTTCCGTATGATTTCTTGCATAATAATTCCGATATAATGTATTTTTTATTAAACTGAAATAAATGATGTACAAATTAACATTGAATACATTTATTTAAGGCATAATATCAATAAAATATTAATATATTTACAAATTATGTGAAATACCGACTAACATCAGGACTAGTCAAATAATTATTTTTATCTCCATATCATACTTATAGATTTATTAATTATACAAGTATAGAGTCATTTGTTGTAAAACGTATGCTAAAATACTGTACTGTATTTCGAAGGTAATGTTTTATCATTTATAAAACACAATCTGAAATAGAAAAAGAAGAAAAAAAAAAGAGAAAAGAAAAAAGACGAGAATACCTTTGTGTGTTATTAAGTTAAATATAACAACAAATTACCCTATTACATTCTATTTATATACTTATTAGTTACTTTATCAATTTGTAAAGCTTTATACATTATATGTTCCATTTGTACACGCGGATATGAGAACATTTATCACAGAGATCACAATAACAGGGTAAATACATATTCAATAATGATGTACCGAGTTACACACACAAAAAATAAATTATTGCTTTACACTAGACACAAAGTTCAAAATACAATATTTATATATAATATATTTGTTTCGTCATATCGACACATAGTGAATAAAAAATAAAATCGACAGTTCGTTTCCTTATAAAATGATAAATGTGGACAACAGGTAATTTTCTTGATATTCTCATTCTAGGCTTAGTTTTTAAGCAAATACAATACAGTGCAATACAAACATGATAACCTATGTAGGTGCACACGTATTTAATGGATTTTGAAATCAAAAATCTATAATAAAATCGATTTCCTCGGATACAGACTTCATCCTGTATACGTATATGTCTAATCTAAAATTTGTACTTAATAATCCTATGTATATGTAATTTCTAGATATATCTGTTAAATTATGGAATGGCTGTTAATCTGCGAAATAGAATAATTTATAAACCTGATATTTTTCTGTGCAAGTTAATCCAATCCATAATTTGTTGTTGGATTTTTCTCTTTTGCAATAAAACTTCAGCAGCTCTCTGAAACTTATCCTCATTCCTACGTATATACATTCTTGCATCTTGTTCTAATTGAGTGATCTTCTCCGGACGTGTTTCTACCATTGATAACATCTCCGTTAGATATGGATTGAAACGAAAGTAAACATGTTCGGGTAGAAGATCGTTTAACATAGCGTGTACAGCTGCACAGTATATAATTATTATTATTATTATTATCATTATTATTATTATTGTTATTAGCATTTAGCAGTATATATTTAATATAGTCTAAATATTTTAGAAATTATTTTATGAAGCAATACCTTCTGTATCTGTTGCACTATCCAAGATTTTATAAAACTTTTCCTTCCAGCTTGAAATTGCTATTTCCGCTGATTTATCGCTGTTTTTACAGATTTGGTTCGGTGTTCGCCCAGTCCCGAACGAAATCACACATTGAATTGGATTATTTGGCCACAATTGTTTGGCTTCGTGTAATCCAACAGCACATGGATTATTTACCAATATACCTGTGTAAAATCGATACACTTTTGAAAAACAATTAAAAGCAAATATTTAAGCAATTTTATATTAATCTTTTTCATATGCCGCTAAAATATTTGTTGTTTATAAAATATGTCAATATGTACCTCCATCTTGATGAAGATATTCACCGCATTTAAATTCTTCGAAATAACTAGGCGCTGCTGCAGATGCTCTAATAGCTTCCCATAATTTATGATTATGAGATCCTATATATAGACTTTCAACCCTATGGGGTAAAGTGTAATTTCGAAATACATAAGCCATTACACGTTTGTGGTTTACTATAGCAGATATTGCTGAAAACTAAACAGTAATTTCTTTAACTATTAATGTTCAAACATCTTTCATTGATATTTATAAGAAAGTAATGCAAAATTTTGATATCGTAAACAGACAATAATACATACCTTTGGAGCTGTTGGGTCACGAGCCGTTTTTATAAGAGCTTTATCTCCTAAATACTCTTGCAGTAATTTCTCCCAGAGTGCTGTATCATAATATCCGTGGCTCCATACTAAGTTACTAGTCCCCTTTATAGCATTTTGAGTAAATACTTTAGCACTTAGTTCTTTGTACAATTCAAATATCTCATCTAGTGTTTTTCGTTTATGTCCACCTGCAAACAACTTTATCATTGAAAAATATATACGTAAAACATAAAATTGTATGCAGCGTCAAATTTTAATAATAAACCTAATTATTATTATATCATCTTTACATCTATTATTATATATACAATATGCAAGATATAGTCATCATATATAGTCATAGATTAATTAATAAAATATAACTTATACTGATAAAATGTAAACACATTATTTCAAAACAAGAAATACAATACAAAACATATCTCCTTTCAGTTCTTTTCCCTTTTCATGTTTTTTCCTTTTTGAAAAAATTAAATGTAAAATTAATAAGTATTACAATGAAAATAGCATTCCATATCTTTGAAAATACCCTATAAAAGAAATATTGTACGCAAAAGTAATAGAAAATACATATGTAATATATACATACCTAGAGCAGCAGCAAGAATAGCTCCTGTACTCACACCACATATATAATCAAACATTTCATGAGTTTTTTTTCCTGTCAACTGCTCAAGCTTTTTTAACATTTCTATTACTAATACACCACGCATACCTCCACCATCGATAGAAAGAATTCTAATACCTTTGCCAGGTAATGGATCGGTATAACCCAAAACAGCTAACGCTTCTCTGATAGATGCTGTAAAATTTTTAAATAGGTATTGAAAATGTTAAACATATTTACATATTTAACAAGATAATATCCTTTCACTATCACATTATTATCAAATACCTTTTATTTGATCATCTGTAGCTTTTTGTCGAGTTTTAAGCAATACACTAATTGCTCCCTCTTTAATTGCATAATGCCTAGCTTCTGAATACTGATCAATATGTACCAGCAAATCCTCAATTCTTCTGCAACGTGAGGCATTGGACTCAGCAGTTATAATAGCATTTAAAACATGACGTGTTCTAGATTGAATGCTATGCTTTGGTATATTATTATAAATATTTAATTTCCACTTTGGTGGCACAACTAATCTCGCTGTCTTACTTTGGACAGAATTAAATATTAGTGCACTAAGAAATTTGGAAATAGATTGAGATCCTGATTTACTTTGAGATTTCTTTTCATTTGTACTATCTTCTTGAATTTGCTATAAATGTTATTAGATATAAATGAAAAGTTACATCTCTAAGAATCATAATGTATCATATACTTGAAGTTCTTGACTTACGCTTTTATAATTAACAGTATTGGTAGTTAATGTTGCTTCTTCTTTGGTTTCCAACATTATATTTCCTTTTTCTGTTTTCACATTACTATCATTGTTACTTCTATTACTATTACTATTACTATTATTATTGTTATTATTATTATTATTATTATTACTACTACTACGTCTCTCTTCATTTAACGTTTGGCTACCATTAATATTTTTCGAAAATTCAATTGGTAATTTCTTCAATGTATTTATTTGTGAATACGTTGCTTTCTGTAGGAAATCTAACCAATGTTTAGAGAAGATAATTTGTAAGTTTTTATCGTAACCAGATTTATATAAGTAATTTTTCAATAGGGTCAAAAATTTTGGATGATTTTGCATAGACATTTTTATTTTTAAAGCATTTATACGATTAAATAATTTACTTTTATTAATACTTTCACTACACCCTTTACCTGTAGTACTATCTGTCAACTTCCTGTAAATGTAAAGTACATATGTATTTTGTATTCTACGATGTTTGTCAGAATATCACAGCAATGTTACATTTATTTCTCAATTTAGAAATTTTTATTTTATGCAGCAAACTAATGTAATATAAATGATTCATAAGATTTCCATTTGGTGTAAATATGATTGAAATAAATAATTTCTTTTTAATCACTGCATTCTTACGTTAGATACGATTATTTAATGAATAATGAATAATAATTAATGAAACTTGAAATTAAATTGTTACATATACCAAAAATTAGTTTGCTAATAATTTAGCATTTATTTTTATAGAAGAAAGAACTTTGTTAGACAAATGTAATTATTATGAATTTGGATGTAAGCCTAATAATCTTTCTTCAAGCACATTTATATGTTAAATATCTATATACGTGAATACGAATACGTAATGCTTTAAATTTAACGTACCCGCACGTTTCTAAATATACAATACAAAATATACAATATGATTGAAACTAACGAAAGAATTAGTGCAACAGTTGGTAAAACAATGTGGTTAGATTATTCGAAGAAGAAAAAAAACAAAACAAAACAAAATAATCAATATTTTGAAGCTACTTTTATTACTTTTAAAGTCTCATATGAAATTTTACACAGAATAATATGACATGTTCATCAGTGAAAATGATAACGATAATTTCAAAATGAATAAATGTACAACAAAAACCTAATTGCTTTTTATGAAAAATGAGATAGAGTAATAAAGGTAATTTAACATTTCGTAGATATACCTCGATAAAAGGATAAACTTTTGATAATATTTCATGTTGGTATGCCGCGTCATCTTTTATTCTTTTCGTTGCAAGATTGAAGAGAACATTGGCATAAAAAGAGAACAATTGCACTTTTCGCACCGAGTATCGATTCAGAAGTAGGCGATAAAAATTTTCGAACGTAGCGCAACAAATTGGGAACACTTGTTTTTAATCGTTTGTGATTAATTATTTTTTTCACAATTATTTCTACTATGTAAATAATAACAATGGACTAGTTGTCCTTATTATTTTAAAACAGTTGTTTTCATAGTATTAATATAACTTCTTATACACAACATTACCTTTTATTACGAATGTACCGAACTGTTTCGAACTACTGGGTACACAACATTTTGGTTCTACTTATATAAAAGAACTGCTGACGCAGTTGGGACGGTTAGTTTTATAAATAAGGAGGTACGCCACTGCTCCACCAACGAGATTTATTGTGAATTATATACGAATATAATGCTTTAACAGTTTAATGCCCCGATGAGAAATAGTATCGGGTGTAAACAATATTGTTTAGACGTTTGTTTACATTTTATTAAACGTAAACAATCTTATTATTAATAGTGTTTGCATCAAAATTTTAAATAACTTTTACGGAATATATTATTTTGCAATCAGTAAATAACATATGGATACGAATGCGACAACATTGAAATTGCGAATAATACGAATAAATCTTCAGAAATGCATTTATAGAATTACTTCNATTATATTATATATAATAATTATTATATATAAATATTAAGTAATGGAAATGTTATTTACTATCGCCAGGTAACGACGGACTGAACATTACGTTGAACAGAATTTCGCCATTTATTGATTACACATAGGATATAGTGCATGAAATATTTATTATAATACTGTATATTATAATGTTATACTTTTAATGCTATAATATCGTGTTCAAAATATTAGTATGGTTCAAGGTTGTTAGAAAAAGTAAATACGTGATAATTATTAAACCTAACCTCAAACTTGACCCGAATGTCAAACTTTTGTCTCTGTGATTGTCATGAAATAAAGTATTCGTTTCTCTTTCGTTTCACTAAACTAGCCGCGCAGGCGAAAACGTCCTTGTCATAAAATGTTATAATGTCGTAGGTGGTGAGTGTATCTACATATACCCGTACGCGGTAAGTCTACTGCACATATCCATACGCGGTAAGTATATGCATACTTATCGGCGGTAGGTCTCTCTGTATATAACTATAGGTGGTAGATATCTCTGTATATACCTATAAGCGGCAGATCTCTCTCTCTATATACCTCTAGGCGGTAGGTCTCTCTGTATTTACCTATAGGAGTTTAATAGGATTTTTAGAAGATATAGGGAGATAAATTACATTTAGAAATTTGAATATTCACATATTTTAATGCAAGTGTTCCGGAATAGCGTCAGTTTCATATCTTTTCAAGCTATCCTGGTTCGAAAATTTATTAAACTCACGGTTGCCGCAACTCAGGATTAGCGGAGTATTATAGTCATTAAGGAAGGATGCACATGCGGCAACACCACTCTCTTATTCATAATTATATTGTTTCCTCTTGATAAAATTATCGATCCTTTTACTCTGACGGGCTTGCATATGCGACCTCGATGAATGCTTATTCATATAGGGATCCTGTTGTTGTAAAATAATTCCATCTCATTATTAATCGGTTTACACGAGAATCTGTGCCTTGAATTGCAAAGCTCGCACTTTAATTAAGCAAAATCCTGTAAAATTGTCTCTCGGCTTCTTTATCTAGCGCTGTGCGAGTTTGTTCACTTCTAGGCCACTGAAATTGGGGGCACCACCTCCCGGGACGTTTTTCTACCAATTTTTTGCTAAAAAAATAGGAATAATTACTACTTGCGAATGGACATTGTGTTGAGAAAATTCAATAGAATTGTTGTGCATTAGTTATGAGTGCTTATTACCCATGTTGGAGCTAAATCATCATCGTGCAAATATGCTATACTTTCGTTGACTACGTGTCGTGGGTACGCGTTAGAGCGAACGTAAGAGAAAATCTATGACCAGTGACACATTCACACCGATCGTCTACCCCGACGCGTTGAATACAGTTACATAGAGCAAGTATGCACACTTTCATAGTTAAACACATATTATGGCACCGAAAGACTCAAATATTGTGATGAAATAGATTTTCGCAAGCGAATCACGCATATTGCATGAAGGAAATGTTAGCTCGTCAAAATATGCCGTAATCTCGTTGATTACGCGTCGAGGGGGTGTAAGAGTGCCCGCAGTAAGAAGGAACTATGAACATTGTTACATTCACACCGAATTTCTACCCGAATGCACTGATTTCAGTTATGTCAGTCAAATATACACTGATACATAACAAACTACGTATTATAATACTGCAAGGCTAAAATTTCGAGATGAAATCAATATTCGCATGCGGATCATGGATCTGACATGATGGAAAGTTATGCTCCTCCAAATATGCCATATCCGCGACGACTACGCGTCCTGGGAGCGTACGAGAATACGAAGTATGTAGAAACTACGAACATTGGAACACTGACACCTAATTTCCATCCTGAATGCACTGATTTGCGTTATATCAATCATATTTACACAGATTCATAGCAAAAGCGTACTATGACACTCATATGCTGAAATTTCGAGTTGAAATCGATTTTCGCCTGCACCTGGCGTTTCATGCATGAAGGATAACTATGCTCGGCCAAATATGCCTCATTTAGCTGATTTCACATCACGGACGTGTATGACAGCTCACAGGAAGAGTAAGTTATGTATATTGTAACATTCACACAGTATTTCTATCGCAATGCGATGATTTCTGTTGCATACATCAAATATGCACTCACTGACAGTAAAACGCATATCATGATTCTGAAAGTCCAGAATTTTGAACTGAAATCAGTTTTTGCAAACGGTTCACGCTTCTGGTATTGAGAAAAACATAGCTCGTTCAAATATGCCATATATACGTTGACTAAGCGTCGCGGGAGCGTGTCAGTGCGCGCAGTAGGTAGAAGCTAAAAACACTATAACTTTCACACCGGATTGCCATCCGGAATGCACTGATTTCAATGATGTTAATAAAAAATATGCACTGGGTCATAATAAACCACGTATTATGATACTGTGAAGATATAGTTTCTTGTTGAAATCGGCTTTCGCAAGTGAATTACGCTTCTTACATGAAGGAAAGCTATGCTCGTCCAAATATGCCATACTAATGATAACTGCACGTCATGGGAGCATATGAGCGATCGCAGTAAGAAGAAACAGGTATATTCACACCGAATGTCTACCCGAATGCACTGATTTCAGTTATGTCTGTCAAATATAGACGGATTCGTAATAAACCTCGTATTATGGCTCTGAAAGGCTTACATTTCGCGTAGAAATCAACTATCACCAGCGGATCACGATACTAAAATGAAAAAAAAGTATATCTCCTTCTAACATGTCGTATTCGCGGAGATTACGCGTCGTGAGTAGCGTCTGAGTGCTCACAGTATGAAGGAATTATGAACATTGGAACATTCACACCGAACTTGTACCCGAATGCACTGATTACAATTATCTCAATAAAGTATAGACTAATTCATAACAAACCACGTAATATGATTCTGGATGGCGCAAATTTCGCTTTGAAATCCATTTTCGCAAGCATCTCGCGCTTCTGGCATGAAGGTAAACAATTTTTGTAGAAATATGCCATATTCTCGTTGGCTGCCTATCGATGGGGCGTATGAGAGCTCGCAGTAGGAGGAACCTATGAACATTGTGACATTCACACCGAATTTCTATCCTAATGCGGTGATTTCAGTTGCTAAGATCAAATATGAACACCTTCATAGTAAAACACGTGTTATTATACTAAGAGGCCTGAATTTCGTGTTGAAATCGATTGTCGCAAGCGAATCACAGTTTTTGAATGAAGGGAAACTAAACTCGGTAAAATATGCCATATATTCGTTGACTACGCGTCATGGGTGTGCACCATAGCGAATGTAAAAGAAGATTTATGATCATTGTAACATTCATGCCGAACGTATATCCCAATTATTATATTATAGATACTTTAGACCAAATATGCAAATCTTCATAGTAAAACTCGTATTATGGCACTGAAAGTCTCAAAAATCACGATGAAATCGTCTTTCGAAAGCGACTCGCGATTCTTGCATGAAGAAAAACTAGGCTCGTCATGTTATGCCGTATCCACGTTTACCAGACGCCGTGGTAGCGTATGAGGAACTTCAAATCCGTTGAGTTCAGAGATTTGCATCAAATATGCACTCATTTATCATATTAAGCTATTCTCAAAGAAATTTCGTTCTTCCCGTTAGAGGACCTATCTGTATAAAGTTGTTAGGAATGCAATTTCATATCTCCGAACAGAAGACGTAAATGTATACTTTCACAGACAAATTCACATTTAAGCAGCGCAATGGAAAAACAAAATTACATTTCGAAAAGCCCAATAATATCACGCATCCTGGTGTTGCAAATCTGAAATTCGTAGCTAGAATCATGCTTCGCAAGTGAATCGCGCTTTTGCCATGGGAAACAAATGTTATTTAAATATGCTATACTCACGTTGGTTTAGCATCATAGGATCGTATTTGCATACATAGAGCGGAAGAGCTATAAAAATCTTTTCATTGATAGCAAATTTTTGTCCAAATCCGTTTATTTCAGTAGTTCATATCAAACATACACTCATTCATTTTACTAGGTTTTCGGAAAGTAATTTCGTCCTTTACCGACGGACGACATAATTGCGTTAAATTGTTAGGAATGTAATTTTATTTTATCCGAACACATGAGGTAAATATATATTCCCAACGCCTACATCAAAATTGAGACACACGAAACAAAAACGAAATTACTTTCCGAACAACCTGACAATAACGCGTTTTCCGACGATGAAATGCTGAAATTTCTCAGCTGAATCTTGTACCGCAAACCAATCGCACGTTTGTGATGGGACTCCAATGTACCGTTAATATGCGATACTCACGTTGATGGACCATCATTGGAACGTATTTGCGCGCATAGAGCGGAGAAGTTATAAAAATTTTTACTTTGACTGCGAACTTCCGTCCAAGCTCATTTATTTCTGTCGATTGCATCAAGTATACACTCATTCATTGTACTAGGTTTTTCATATATTAATTTTCTATTTTTACGGCAGAGTGCCTGATTGTATTAGATTGTTCACCAAATAATTTCGTTTCTTCCCGACAGAAGACATAATTGTATTTGGTTGTTCGGAAAGTAATTTTTTTTCCAATCATAGATCGCAAATATATTCTATCACGGACAACATCACGCACAAGCAGCATGAAAAAAGGAAAAACCAAATAGCTTTCTGCACAAGCAATAATAACACGCACTTTGTTGCTAAAATGCTGAAATTGATCATTTGAATCGTGTATCGCAATCGAATCGCGCATTTGCCATGGGTATCACATATCAGGTAGAAATGAGATACTCGTTTTTATTTCACATTATTTTAACGTATCTGCGCGATTGGAGTGGAGAAACTATTAGGATCGTTGCATTGACACCGAATTTCTGTCCAAATCCGTTTATTTCAGTAGTTTGCATAACATATATACTGATTTATTGTACTAGGTTGTTCCGAAAGTAATTTCGTTTTTTGCGAACAGAGAACCTAAAGGTATTCTATTACAGCCACCTTTATAATTAGGTGGTATGAAAGAAAATAAACAAAATCGCTTTCCGAACAACCGATGACATCACGTATTCTAACGCTGAAAATTGAAATTTCTCGCCCGAGTCGTGTTCCGGAAGTGAGTCCCGCGTCTGCGATGTAAATCAAAAGACATGTAAATATGAGGTACTCACGTCGATTTCACATCGTTGGAATGTGCTTGAGCGCATAGAGCGGAGAAGTTATAAAAATCGATACATTAACAACAAATTTCTCTTATTTCAGTCGTTGGCATCAAATATACAATCAATCAGTTTATGAAGTTATTCGGAAAGTAATTTCGCCCTTACCCGACGGAGCACCTGTTTGTATTTGATTGTACTGGAAAGTAATTTACGTTTCATTCGAATAGAAGACGTATTTATACGTTTTCACAGCCAGCATCACAATTAAGCCGCATGAAAAAAAAAACAAAATTGTTTTCCAACCAATCCAATAGCAATGCGTATTCGGACGTTGACACGCTGTAATTTCTCTCTTTATTTGTGCTTCGCAAGAGAATCTCGGGTTTGCGATGGGAATTACATGTCAGGTAAATATGAGATACTCAAGTTGATTTTGCATCATTGCAATATATTTGCGCACTTCGAGCGTTGAAACTATAAAAACGGTTTCTATGGCAGCGAATTTCTGTCTAAATCCGTTTATTTCAGTCGTTTGCTTCAAATACACGCTCATTCAATGTAATAGAAAGTAATTTTCATTTTCCCCATGGAGAACCTAATTCTATTAGGTTGGTCAGAAAGTAATTTCGTTTTTCACAAACAGTAGATGTAAATGCATTCCTTCACACCCAACTTCTCAATTAAGACGCATGAAAAGAAAAGAAAAAAAAAAACGAACATACTTTCCGAGCATCCCAATAATAACACGTATTCTGTCGCTGGAACGCTAAAATTTCTCGCTTGAGTCGTGCTTCGCACGTGAATCACGCTTTTACTATGGGAATGGAAGGCCACGTATATATATACGATATACACGCTGATTTTGCATCATAGGAACGTATTGAAGCGCATAGAGCGGAGAAACTATAAAAATCGATACTATGGCCGCGAATTTCTGAACAACTCCATTTATTTCAGCCATTTGCATCAAATTTACGCTCATTCTATGTTATGGGTTTTCTCGGAAAGTAATTTTGATTTTCCCGATATGGCACCAAAGCCAATTAGGTTGTTCGGAAAGTAATTACGTTTTTTCCTGATAGAGCCCGTAATTGTATTAAATATGTCGTAGAATAATTTCGTGCTTTTCCGAAGAGAGGACGTAAATGTATTAGTATCTTCGAAAAGATCTAGCGTTTTTCTGAACAGTGGACATATATGTATGTATCGTAGCCAACTTCACAATTTAGCCGCATAAAAAAAAAACGAAATCCTTTCCGAACAACCCAATAATAATACACATTCTTACGCTGAACCGCTGGAATTTATCGTTTGAATCGTGCTTCGCAATTGAACCGCGCGTTCAATCGAATTGTCATTCATTCTAGTGATGTGCACCTTAATTATATGTATGAATTAGCAGGTCGACGGTCAAACCGTTCGAGAACGTTACCACCTTCTTTGAGATGCGAACGGCTAAGCCAAAAGCCTCACCTATCCTGTGATTCTGAAAGTCAAACCAGGTATTCCGGGAGTAAATCCGCTGAACATTATTGGCAATAGACACCTCAATTTACGATTAGAATATTAAAGTAGAGCCTCAAACCGTTTGAGAGCGTTACGAATTGGTATGAAGACAAAAGCATTACCGAAGACCTTAATTTCCGAAACCAAACCCGCAGTATCGAGAGTACAACATCGTGTTCAGAGGACAAATTAGTGTACATTTTAGTGACAGGCACCTTAATTACATGTATGAATTAGCTGGTCGACGTTTAAACCGTTCGAGAGCGTTATCACATTTTTTGAGACTCGAGCGGCTAAGTCATTGGCTTCATGTATCCTGCGATACCGAGAGTCAAACCAGGTATTCCGGGAGTAATCCGCTGCACAGTATTGTCAATTGACGCCTTAATTCACGGTTTGAGTATTAATGCGGAGCGTCAAACCGTTTGAGAACGTTACAAATTGGTATAACGTTATACTCCTTACCGTATATCTAACCTTGCAAGAACATAACCCGCTGTTTCGGGGGTATAACTTCGTGCACAGAGAAACAAATTTGTATGCATTTTAATGACGGACACCTTAATTTCATGAATAAAATAGAAGATCGAGCATCAACCCGATCGAGAACGTTACCATCTTCTTTGAGGGTCGAACGGCTAAGTCAATAGCTTCCTATGATTCCAAGAGTCAAACCAGGCCTTACCATCTGTGAACCTATCCCGCTGCTTCAAAAGTGTATCTTCGTGATCAGAGAAACAAATTAGTATACATTTGAGTGTCGCCCACCATAATTTCAGATATGAATTAGAAGATCGAGGGTCAAACCGTTTGAGAACTTTACAAATTTGTATAAATTCATGCCCTTACCGAAGCCTTTACCTTCCAAGAACCTAACCCGCTGTATCGATAGTAATACTTGGTGTTCCGTGAAACAAATTAGTCTACATTGTAGTAACGGGCCCCTTAATTTCACCTATGAATTAGAAGATCGAGAGTCAAACCGTTCGAGAACGTTGGCAACCTTTTCGATAGTCGAGCGGCTGAGTCATTAGTTTCACCTACCCTGTGATTCAGAGAGTCAAACCTGGTATTCCAGGAGTAAAGGCGATGAACAGTATTGGCAATAGACACCTTAGCTGACGGCATGAATATTAAATTAGAGAGTCAATCCGTTGGGGAACATTACCAAACGGTGTAAGGTCAAACCTTTTACAGGATACCTTACATTCCAAGGGCAGAGCCCGCTGTAGCAAGTGTCTTGCTTAGTGTTCACGGGCACAAATTAGTAGACATTTTAGAAGACGGACACTTTAATTTCATGTATCAATAGGAAGACCGAGGGTCAAACTGCCCGAGAACGTTACCACCTTCTTCGAGAGTTGATCATCTAAGTCAGTAGCTTAACCTGTCATATGATTCCGAGAGTCAAACCAGGTATTCCTGCAGTAAATCCGCTGAACAGTATCGGCAACGGACACCTTTATTCACGGTTTGAATCTTAAAGTAGAGCGTCAAACCATTTTAGAATGTTACGTATTGATATAGAGTCAAAATTTTTACAGAAGGCCTTACCTTTCGAGAAGCTAACACGCTATATCGAGGGTATTACTTCGTGTTCAGCAAATTAATATACATTTTACTGACGGGCACCTTAATGCCACGTATTAATTAGAAGATGGAGGATCAAACTTTACGGGAACGATACCACCTTCTTTACGAGACGAACGGCTAAGTCAATAGCTAAACCAATCCTGTGACTCCTAGAGACATACCAGGTATTCCGGGAGTAAATTCGCTGATCTGTATTGACATTGGACACCTTAATTCACGGTTTGAATGTTAAAGTAGAGCGTCATTCCGTTTGAGAACGTTACCAATTTGTATAAATTCATTCTATTTACCAAATACCTTACCTTCCGAGAACTTAACCCCCCGTATCGAGAGTATAACTTCGTATTTATAGAAATACATTGGTATACATTTAAGTGATGGGCAGAATAATTTCAGTGCATGAATTACAAGATCGACGGTCGAACCGTTCGAGCACGTTACCACCTGCTTTGAGAATCGAACGACTAAGTCAACAGCTTCACCTATCCTGTGATTCCTAGAGCTAAATGAGGTACTCCGGGAGTAAATCCGATGGACAGTATGGGCATTAGACACGGTATTTCGCGGTGTTCATTATTAAAGTACGGAGTCAAACCGTTGTAGAATGTTACCTATTGGTATAGTGTCCACCATTATACCGATGGCTTTACCTTCCGAGAATCAAATCCGCCATATCCAGAGTATAAGTTCGTGGGCAGAGAAACAAATCAGTATACATTTTAGAGACTGGCACCTTAATTTCATGCATGAATTAGAAAGTCGAAAGGCAAATTGCTCCTGAACGATACCACCTTGATTGAGTGTCACACAGCTAAGTCAATACCTTGATCCGTGATGTGATTCCGAGTGTCGAACCACGTACTCCAGGTGTAAATCCGCTGAACAGTATTTGCAATAGACTCCTTAGTTCTCGGTATGAATATTAAGGTACCGAGTAAAATCGACGGTGAACATTACAGGTTCGTATAAGGTTATTCCTTATACGGAATACCTTACCTTTGGAGAAGCTACCTGGCTGTAGCTAGTGTCTTGCTTAGTCTTCATGGATACAAACTAGTAGATATTTTAGCAGACGGACACCTTCATTTCATGTACCAAATTAAAGATCGAAGGTCAAACCTTTCGAGAATGATACCACCTTTTTTGAGAATCGTACGGTTAAGTCAATAGCATCACGTATTCTGTGATTCCGAGAGTCAAATCAGGTACCCCGGCAGTAGATCCGCTGTACAGTGTGGCATTAGATACCCTATTTCACGTCATAAATATTAAGTGCAGAGGCAAACTGTTGTAGAACGTTAAGAATTGGTAAGGTGTAAAACATTTTACCGAATGCCTTACCTTCCGTGAAGATAACGCGCTCCATCGAGAGTATAATTTCGTGTTCAGAGAAGCATGTTAGTACACACTTTAGTGATGGACACCTTAATTTCATGTATGAATTACAAGATCCAGGGTCAAACCTCTGGATAACGTTACCACCTTCTTTGTCAATCCAACGAGTAAGTAAGTAACGCTTCACCTATCCTGTGATTCCAAGAGTCAAACCGGGTATTCCGGGAATAAATGCACTGCACAGTACTTGTATCATACACCCTATTTCACGGAATAAATATTAAAGTCCAGAGTCAATCCTTTGTAGAACGTTAACAATTTGTATAAAGACACACTTATTACCGACGGCCTTACTATCGAGAAGCCTAACTCGCTGTATCGAGACTTCAACATCGTGTTCAGAGGGACAAATTAGTATACATTTAAGTGATACGCACCTTAATTTCATGTATGAAGAATAAAATTGGAGGCCAAACCAATCGAGAACGTTACCACCCTCCTTAAGATTCGGGCGGCTAAGTCAATAGCCTCACCTATCTTGCAATTCCGAGAGACAAACCAGGTATTACGGGAGTAAATCCGCTGCACAGTATATGCAATACACACCCTAGTTCAGGGTATAAGTATTAACGTGCAGGGTCAAACCGTTGCAGAACGTTACTTATTGGCATTGTGTCAAACATTTTACCAAAGGCCTTACCTTCCGAGAACCAAATCGGCCGTATCGAGTATATCACTGCGTGTTCAGAGGAACAAATTAGTATACATTTTAGTGACGGGCACGTTAATTTCATGTATGAGTGAGAAAATCGAGAGGCAAACTGTTCCTGAACGATACCACAATCTTTAAGATTCGCTCATCTGTGTCATTAGCTTCTCATATCCTGTGATTCCGAGAGCCAAATCAGGTATTCCTGGCGTATATCGGCGGAACAGTATTGGCAATAGGCACCTTAGATCACGGCATGAATATTGAGGTTGCATGTCAAACCGTCGGAGAACATTACCAATTGGTATAAAGTCATTCTGCTTTCCCAATACTATACCTTCCGAGAAACCAACCCGCTGTTGCGATTGTCATCCTTAGTTTTCACGTGATAAAATTAGTAGACAATTCAGCAGACGGGCACCTTATTTTCATATATGAATTAGAAGGTCGAAGATCAAACGGTACAAAAACGATACCACCATCCGCGAGAGGCAAACGGCCAAGTCTATAGCCTCACCTATCCTGTGATTCCAAGAGTCAAACCAAGTATTCCGGGAGTAAATTCGCTGTACAGTATTGGCATTAATCACCCTACTTCCCGGTATAAATATTAATGTACAGAGTCAAACCGATGTAGATCGTTATTTATTGATAGAGGTGCAAATTTTATACCGAAGGCCATACCCACCGAAAGCCTAACCCTCTGTATTCAGAGTATAACATCGTGTTCAGAGGAGCAAATTAATACACATTTTAGTGGCGGGCACATTAATTTCATGTATGAATTAGAAGGTCAAGGGTCAAACCGTTCGAAAACGATACCACATTCGGTGACAGTCGAGCGGCTAAGTCAATAGCCTCACCTATTCTATGAATCCGAGCGCCAAACATGGTATTTCGGGAATAAATCCGTTGAGCAGGATTGACATTAGACACCTTAATTTACTGTTTTAATATTAAAGTAGAGCGTCACACCATTTGAGAACGATACGAATTGCTATAAAGACACATGTTTTACTGAAGACCTTACCCTACGAATGTCTAATCCGCTGTATCAAGAGAATAACATCATGTTCAGAGGAACAAATTACTATACATTATAGAGACGGGCAACTTAGTTTCATGTATGAATTAGAAGATCGAGGGGCAGAACATTCGAAAACGATATCACCATCTGTGAGAGGCGAATGGCTAAGTTAATAACATCACCTATCCTGTTGTTTCGAGAGCCAACCAAGTATTCCCGGAGTAAATGAGATGAACACTATTGGCAAAGGACGACTTAATTCACGGCATAAATAATAATGTACTGTGTCAAACCGTTGTAGAAAGATTCCGCTTAGTATAAAGTCATTCTTTTCACCGATTACATTACATTTCGAAAACCTAACTCGGTGTATCGGAAGGACAGCTTCTTCTTCAGAGATGCGAATTAGTATACGTTTTGGTGACGTCATCGTAGTTTCATGTATGAATTAGAAAACCGAGGGTCAAACAGTTCGAAAATGTCACAACCTTCTTTGAGCGCCGCACACCTACGTCAATAGCATCACCTATGCTGTGATTCCGAGAGTCAATCCAAGTATTCCGGGAGTAAATCCGATGTACAGTATTGGCAATCCGCCGCCAGTCCGCCGTACTGTAATGGCAATGGACACTTTAAATCACGGTATGTATATTGAAGTACAAAGTCTAACCGTTGTACAACGTTACTTCTTGGTATGGTGTCAAACACTTTACCGGTGGTTTTACCATCCGAGAACCTAACTCGCTGTAGCAAGGGTCTTGCTTGGTGTTCAGGGAAACAATCTAGAAAACATTATAGCAGGTGGATACTTTAAGTTCATGATGTATAGGAAGATCGAGGGTCAATCTGTCGGCAAGTTTGACCACAGCTAAGTGAACAGCTAAGTCAATAGCTTCGCTTATCCTGTGATTCCGCAAGTCCAGCCAGGTATTTCGGGAGTACATCCGCTGAATAGTATTGGCAATAGGCACCTTAGTTCACGGTATGAATATTAAAGAAGAGCGTCAAACCAATTGAGATCGTTACCAATTCCTATAAAGTCAAACGTTGTACCGAAGGGGTTAACTTCCGCTAACCCCACCGGCATCATTATGAGTATAACTTCGTGCTCATAGAAGGAAATTGGTATACATTTTAGACACGGGTTACCTTCATTACAAGTATGAGTTAAAAGATCCAGGGTCAGATTGTTCGATAACGTGACCACCGTCTTTGAGTTTCGAACGGCTAAGTCAATAGCTTCACCTATCCCATTATTCCGAGAGTCAAACCATGCATTCCGGGAGTACTTCCGTTGAAAAGTATTGGCAAAGGACACCTTAATTCACGGCATGATAATTAAAGTAGTGTCAATCCGTTGTAAAAAGACGCATATTGGTATAGATTCAATCTTTTTGGCGAAAGCCGTACCGTCCGAGTACCTAACCCACTGTATCGAGAGTATAACTTGATTTTCAGATAAACAAATTATTATACATTTTAGTGACGGACATCTTAATTTCACGTTCGAATTAGACGACCGACGATCAGACCGTGAGATAATGATACCAACTTCTTTGACAGTTGATCGGCTCAGTCAATAGCTTCACCTATCTTGGGATTCCGAGAGTCAAGTGAGGTATTCCAGGAGTAAATCCGCTGAAAAGTATTGGCAATAGGCACCTTAGTTCAAGGTATGAATATTAAAGTAGTGCGCCGATCCGTTGAAGCACTTTACCTATTCGTATAGAATCAAACATTTTACCGAAGGCCTTACCGTCGAGAAGCCCAACCCGCTGTTGGGATTGTCTTGCTTTGCATTCGCGGAAACAAAATAGCAGACATTTTAGACGTGGACACGTCAACTTCATGTATGAATTAGAAGATCGAGGGTCTAACCGTTCGAAATCCATACCACCTTCTTTGAAAGCCGAACGGCAAAGTCAATATGTTCACCTATCCTGGGATTCTGAGAGTCAGACCATGTACTCCGGGATTCAATCCACAGTGCAGTATTACAAATGGACACGATAATTTACGGATCGAACATTAAAGGAGTGCGTCAAACCGTTGTAGAATGTTACCTATTTGTATGGAATCGAACTACATTCCGAGGGCCTTTCCTTCCGAGATGCCCAACCCGATGTAGGGTGCGCCTTGCTTAGTGTTCATGGAAACATACTAGTAGACATTTTAGCAGACGGACACGTTAATTTCTTGTATGAATTACAAGTCCGAGGGTTATCCCGTTCTAGAACGACACCACCTTCTTGGAGAGGCGAACGGCTAAGTCAACAGCTTCACCTATTCTGTGATTCCGAAAGTCAAACCATGTATTCTTGGAGTAAATCCTGTATAGTATCGGCATTAAAAACCCTACTTCCCGGAATAAATATTAAAGTACACAATCACACAGTTATACAACATTACCTATTGGTATGAAGTCAAACATTTTACCGACGGCCTTACCTTCCGAGAAGATAGCCCGCCGTATGGTGAGTATAACTTTGTGTTCAGGGAAGCCAATAAGCATACATTTTAGTAACGGGCACCATAAATTCATGTAGGAATTAGAAGATAGAGTGTTAAACAGTTGCAGACCGTTACCACCATCTTTGAGAGTCGAACAGCTAAGTCAATAGCCTCACCTGTCCTGTGATTACGAAAGTCAAACCAGGTATTCTGGGAGTAAATCCGTTGCACAGTATGGCATTAGACACCCTATTTCTCGGAAGGAGTGTTAAAGTACACAGTCAAACCGCTGCAGAACGTTAGAAATTGGTATAGAATATAACTTTTAATCGAGGCCTTACCTTTCGAGGACCTAATAAGCTGCATTGAAAGTACAATTTAATGCTCAAGGTAGAAAATTAGTACACATTTTGGTGACCGCACCCATAACTTCATGCAAGAATTAGAAGATCAAGTGTCAAACCGTTCGAGAGCGTTAACACATTTCTTGGGAATCGAACGCCTATGTCAATAGCTTCACCAATACTTTTATCCCTAACGTCCAAGCTAACCCGCTGTAGCAAGTGTACAACTACGTGTTCAGAGAGCAAATTGGAATATGTTTTTGTGGAGATCACCTTAATGTCATGTACGACTTAGAAAATCGAGGGCCAAACAGTTCGAGACCGGTAGAACATTCTGTGAGAGTCGAACGGCTAAGTCAATAGCATCCCCTACCCTGCGATTCCGAAAGTCAAATCAAGTAATCCAGGAGTAAATTTGCTGAAGATTATTGTCAATTGACACTTTAGTTCACGTTATAAATATCAAAGTAGCGAGGCAAACCGTCGGAGGATATTACCAGTTGGTATTGATTCAAGATTTTTACGGAAGGACTTCGGAGAACCTAACCCGTTGTATCGAGAGTGCAATTTCGAGTTTAGAGAAGTAAATTGGTATCCAATTGAGTGACTGGCACCTTAATTTCATGTAGGAATAGGAAGGTCTAGAGTCAAGCCGTTGGAGAACATTATCACCTTTTCTGAGATTTGCACAGCTAGGTCAGTAGCTTCACGTGTCCTGTGATTACGTGAGCCAAACCAGGTATTCTGGGAGTAAATCCGCTAAAGAGCATTGTCTACACATGCCTTAATACACGGTAGGTATATTAAAGTGTAGGGTCAAACCGTCGGAGAACATTACCAATTTGTATAAAGTCATTCTTTCTACCTAAAATCTTACCTTCCGTGAACCCTATTCGCTGTAGCGCTTTTCTTGCTTAGTCTCCATGTGATCAAATTAGTAGAAATTTTAGCAGACGGACAGCTTATTTTCGTGTAAGAATCGGAATATCGAGGGTCAGATCGTGCCATAATGTAACCATCATCTTCGAGACTCGCACAGCTAAATCAATAGTTATACCTGTCCTGTGGTTGCGAGCGTCAGACCACGTATTACTAGGGTAAATCCACTGAACTGTATTGGCTATAAACACCTTAATTCACGGTTTGAATGTTGAAGCAGAGCGTCAATCTGTTTGAGATAGTTACCAATTTCTATAAAGTCACTCGTTTTATCGGAGACCATACCCCCCGAAAAACTATCCCGCTTTATTGAGAGTATAGCTTTGTGATCATAGAAAGAAATTAGTATTCATTTCAGTGGCGGGCACCTGAACTTCATGTGTGAATTAGAAGAACAATTGTTGAACCGCTCGAGAACGTTATCACCTTCTCTGAAAGATGAATGGCTATGTGTGAAGCTTCTGCTATCCTGAGATTCCTATAGTCAAACCAGTCATTCCTGGAGCAAATCCGCTGAACAGTATTGGCATTATTAACGCTACTTCCCGCTATAAATATTAAAGTACACAGTCACACAGTTGTACTACGTTACCTATTGATATAGTGTCTATCTTTTCACCCAAGGCGGTACCGTCCAAGATGCTAACCCGCTGTATCGAGAGTAATCCTTCTTGTTCAGAGAAACAAATTAGTATACATTTTAGTGATGGGCACCTTAATATCAAGTATCAGCATGATGCTCAGAGTCAATCAGTTCGAGAACGATCCCACCTTGTTTGAGAGTTGTACGGCTTAGTCAGTAGCATTACTTAGTGATTCCGAGAGCCGAATCAGGTATTCCAGAAGTAAATCTGCTCACGAGTATTGGCGATACTCAACTTATTTCACAGTATGAATATTAAGGTAGGGCGTCAAACCGTTGTAGAAAGTTACCAATTCCTAAAAAGTATTAAACCGTGGTATTAAACTTTTTACCGGATAGCATACCTTCCGAGGACCTAACCCGATTTAAC
>NIJG01000048.1:142073-171049 GCA_002201625.1 Euglossa dilemma | reverse complement strand
AAAGTCATTTCGTTTCATCCAATGCGTTCTAACTGTGAATTTGTCTGCGAAAAAATACATTTACATCCGCTGTTCGAAAAAAAAGAAGAAGATAGAGGGACTACGTTTCATTCAATATAATACATTTAGGTCCTTTATCGGGATAAAACGAAATTTCTTTCCGAACAGACTAATACAACGAGTGATTGCATATTTCACGCGAACGACTGAAATTAACGCATTCCGATACAAATGTACCATCAAATTATCGATTTTTGTATTTTCTTGGTTCTATGCTCGCAAACACGGCCAAATAATGCGAAATCAAAGCGAGTATCGCATATTTACATGACATTTGATCCCCACGGCAAACACGCGATTCACATGGGAATCACGAATACATTGAGATATTTCCTCGTTTCAACATCAGTATTCGTGTAATAATTGGCTTGCGTAATTTTACTTTGTTCTTTTCTTCCTGCGGCTTATTTGTGAAGATGAAAATCACTTTCCGAACAAGGTAATAAAATTCGGTTCTCTATCTAGAAATAACGAAATCTCTTTCTGAAAAACCTAATACAATGAATTTGTGTATATATGATGAAAGGGACAGAAATGATCGGATTTTGGCAGAAGTTCACAGTAAAGGTAATGATTCTTATTGTGCCACAGCTCTATGCGTCCAAATACGTTCCAATGATGCGAAATCAACGTCAGTATCTCATTTTTACATGAATCTCGATTTCCATTTTCAAACCCACGATTCACCTGCAAAGCACGATACAAACGAGAAATTTCAGCGTTTCAGCGTCAGAATACGTGGTATAACTGGTTTCATTGGAAAGTAATATGGTGTTTTTCATGCTGCTTCAGTGTGATGTTGGCTGCGAAAGAATACCTTTACGTCACCTGTTAGGAAAAAACGAAATTTACCTTCGAACAAGCTAACACAATTAGATCCTCTAACCAGAATAAACGATATTAAACCGAAAAACCTAATACAATAATTGCGTGTATATCTGATGCAAGCAACTGATAAAAAAGTATTGGAATAGAAATTCCCAGTCAAAGTAACGAATCACGGGAGAAAATTCAGCGTCTCTGTCTCATATTACGTGTTACTATTGGCTTGTACAGAGTAATTTTGTTTCATTTTTTACATGCGGTTTAAGTGAGAAGTTGTATGTAATAGAATGCATTTACGTCATGAGTTCAGAAATAACGAAATTACTTTCCTAACATACTAATGATGTTTGGTCCTCCGTTGGGAAAAAAATAACTACTTTCCGAAAAGCATAATACTATGAATGAGTTTATACTTGATGCAATCTAGTGAAATAATCAGATGAAGACAGAAATACGCAGTCTGTGTAACAATTTTTGTAGTTCCTCCGCACTAAGTGCGCAAATAGATTCCAATGACGCTAAATTAGCCTGAGTAACACATATTTACATGGCTTTCAATTCCCATAGCAAACGAGAGGTTTGCTCGTGCGAAGCAAGCCAGAAAATTCAATGTTTCAGCGACAGGATACTTGCAATTATTGGGTTGTTCGTAATGTAATTTCGATTTTTTTTAATGCGGCTTAATTGTGACGTTGGCTGCGAAATAGTACATTTACGTCCTCTTCCAGGAAAAATTGCAGTTACTTTCCGTACAACATAATACAATTATGTTCTCTATCGAGAGAATACGAAATGACTTACCGAAAAATTTAATTCAATGAATGAGTGTATATTTGCTGCAAACGACTGAGGTTATCGAATTTGCGCAGATATTCGCCATAAAAGTTGCAATATTAGCATTCACACCATAAATTACTGTGCCTATTGGCAATACTATGCTGTGGTCTGTCTCTCGGTATATCAGGATGGGTGACGCTATTGACTTTGCCGTTCCACTCTCATAGAAGTTGGTAACGTTCTCCACGGGGCTAACTCTCGGTTTTACTATGCATGCATAAAACTGAGGTGACCATTTGCTCTCATGTGTACAAATTAGTTTCCGTGTACACTACGTTAGACTCTCGCTACAGCGTGACGTGTTGTCGGAAGGCAAGGTCTACGATAAAATGATTGACTCTGTAATTAATGGTAACGTATTCGATCCGTCTGACTATCAATTCTGCCATTAATACTTGAAACTGCTTTGTCCATTAGATACAATGTTCACCAATTGATTTCACGTAACATTGAATTGTACTTTGGTAGGATCTCGGAAAGTAAGGTCTTCTGTAACAATGTTGAATCTACACCAAGTGGTAACGTGCACCAGAGGTTTGACTCCCTACGTTACTATTCGTAGGGTGTATTTAAGTGACTATTGCTAATATTTTACAGCGGAATAACTCCCGGCATACCTGGTTTGACTCTCTATAGCACAGATCAGTTGAATGGATTGACGCAGCTTTTCGACTCTCAAAGAAGGTTGTAACATTCTTTAACCGTCAGCCCGTTGATCTTCTTATTCAAAACATGAAATTATGGCGCTAGTCACTAAAATATATACTAATTTGTTTCTCTGAAGACGAAGCTATACTCCTGACATAGCGGGTTAGTTTCTCCGAAGGGAAGGTGTTCGGTAAAGGATTTGACTCTATACCAGTTCGTAACGTTCTTCAACGGTTTGAATATCTACGTTAATATTCATATCCTGAATTAACCTGTCTATTGCCAATGCTCTGCAGCGGGTTGCCTCTCGGAATACCTGATTTGACACTCGGAATAACAGGATAGGTGCGTTTATGACAATATTTAGGTAAATTATATGTTATTTGATACGATTTTCTGTGCATGTACCTCCGTTTCCGGAGCAACACGAATGGAGTGGTCCTGTAGTTGCGTTCGGTATATCGGAGTAACACTATTGTACTGACGACGTTAATTTCTTTAACCTTGATATTGTTCCGCATTCATTTTTTCGCAGTCTTCTATTTATTCTTATATACTGTTATGTACTGTTATGATGATTTCGATTTTTTTTTCAAAATTTTCGATTTTTATTTTAAAAAGTTGTATTTCTTTGCGAAAGTGTCTTTGGAATCAGTTGAGTAATCGTATATTACGACATTTGGTTAAACTTATTGTTACTTTACATGATTGTCTCTGTACGTACTATCGCTGCTGGAATAAGATGACTGGCGAGGTCTTTTAATTGCGTACTGGAGATCGAGGCGGCAATACTGGACGGTGTTCGTTAATTTCTTTAACCATAATGTTGTACCGTATGAATTCTTTCGCTGTTTTCTATTTATTTATGCATACTGTAATTTACTGTTGTGATATTTCCGATTTTCTTCAAAATTTTCAATTTTCTAATTATAAAATTGTATTTCCTGTTAAAAGTGTCGTTGGAATTTGTTGAGGGTACGTTTCTGACAATATCATGATGAATCTGTTGTTGCATTATATGATTGTCTTTACACGTGCTTACGCTACTGGAGCCACACGACAGGAGTGAACTTGCAGTTAAGTGCGGTAGATCTTAGCGACGGGAGTCTGCTCGTCACCGTATGCCTAGCGGCGCTCCGAATCTATACGAACGGTCTAACGTTGTAGTTGCGTACGGAACTTCGGAGCGGCACAACTGGATGGTCTTCGCTTATTCCTATATACTTGATTTTGTATCTTAGTCATTTTTTCCCAGATATCCATTTACTTCTACATACTGTAATTTTCGGTTATGATGTTTTCAATTGTTTTCAAAATTTCCAATTTTTAATTTTAAAAATTGTATTCTTTAGGAAATGGCCCTTCGAATTAGTAGTGTATTTTTATGACAGTGTTTTGCTAAATTTTTATTTTATTTTATGGGATTCTCTCTATACGTATCTACGCTTCTGGAGCGACACGGTTTGAGTGGGGTTGTTGTATCGTTCGTTAGATCGGACTGACACTGATGTATGGTCTTTGGTAATTTCTTTAACCTAAACGTTGTATCGTATGCATTTTCTCCATTGTCCTATTTATTTATACAAGCTGTAATTTAAGGTTACGATATTTTCGATTTTTGTCAAAATTTTCAATTATCAATTTTCAAAATTTGTATTTCTTAGGAAAAGTGTGTTTGGCATTAGTTGAGTGTACATTTATGACTATATTTTGTACAGTATGCATTTCATCACATTCTTCTACTTGTATATATGTACTGTAATGTACTGTTATGATATTTTAGATTTTCTTCGTAATTTCTAATTCTTAATTTCAAAAATTGTATTTCTTAGTAAACGTGACTTTGGAAATAGTTGAATGTACCTGTATGACGATATTTTGTTAAACATATTGTTATTTTATACGGTTGTCTGTACGCGTACATTCGCTGCTGTAGCGTCACGCTGGAGTGGTCTTGTAGTTGCGTAAGGCAGATCGGAGCGTCATACTGAATATTCATCGTTAATTTATTTAACCCTGATTTTCTAACGGATGCATTTTTCCCAGGTTTCCATTTACCTATATATGCTGTATTTGACCGTTGTGATATTTTCGATTTTCTTTTAAATTCTCAATTTCTATTTTAGAACATTGTATTTTTTAGTAATAGTGTCCTTGGAATTAGTTGCGTGTATGTTTATGACAATATTTCGTAAAACTTATTGTCACTATATACGTTTGTCTGTATATGTACCTACGCTGCCGTATCGACACGACTAGAGCGGTCGCGTAGTTGCGTACAGCAGATCGGAACAGCACTACTAGATGGATTTCGTTAATGTCTTTAATCTTGATTACGTACCGTATGCGTTCTCCCAGTTTTCCATTTATTTATACATACTATACTGCATTGTAATGATATTTTCGATTTTTTTCAATATTTACAACTTTTATTTCAAAAAATTGTATTTCTTAGTAATAATGTCTTTGGAATTAGTTGTGTGTACATATATGACGTGATTTTGTTTAACTTAGTGTTATTTTGAACGATTGTCTGTATGCGTTCCTAAGCAGTCGTAGCGACACGACTGGCGGTGTCCTGTAGTTGCGAGCGGCAGAATGGAGCGATACTACTGGATGGTATTCGTTAATTTCATTAACCTTGATATTGCACCGCACGCATTTTCTCCCTGTTTTCCATTTATTTATACATATTGTAATTTCTTGTTATGATGATTTCGATCTTTTTCAAAATCTTCAGTTCTTCGTGTAAAAGAATTGTATTTCTTATTAAAAGTGTCTCTGTTATTTGTTGAGTGTACGTTTACGACAATATTTTGTTAAGGTTATTGTTGTTTTTTTATGATTGCTTGTTTGCGCACATACGCTTCCCTAGCGACAAGACAAGAGTGGTCTTTTAGTTGCTTTCGGTAGAGCGGATCGACAATTCTCTATGGGCATTGTTAATTTCTTTATCCTTAATATTGTACCGTAAGAATTCATTCGTAGTCTTCTACTTATTTCAACATGCTGTAATTTACAGTTATGATATTTTCGATTTTCTACATAATTTCCTGTTTTTAATTTCACGAAATGTATTACATAGTAAAAGGGCCTTCGAATTATTATAGTGTACGTTTATGACAATATTTTGTTAAATTCTTGGTTATTTTATAGGATTGTCTCAATACGTATCTATGCTTCCGGAGCTACACGGCTGGAGTTGTGTTGTAGTACCGTTCGGTAGAGTGGATCGACAATTCTGTATGGACATTGTTAGTTTCTTTATCTTTAATATTGTACCGTAAGAATTCATTCGCAGTCTTCTACTTATTTCAACATGCTGTAATTTACTGTTATGATATTTTCGACATTTTTCATAATTTCCTGTTTTTAATTTCAAAGAATGTATTTCATAGTAAACGAGAATCTGGAATTAGTTACGTTTACGTTTATGATAATAGTTTGTTAATGTTATTGTTATTTTATATGATTGTCTGTATACATATCTACGCTTCCGAGGCGACACGACAGGAGTAGACTCGTAGTTGCTTTCGGAAGATCCAAGCGATACTTCTGTATGGTCGTCGTCAATTTGTTTAACCATGATATTATACCATGTGCATTCTTCCTCAGTTTTCTATTTATTTACAAATACTGTAATTTATTGTTATGACATTTTCCATTCTCCTCGACATTTTGAATTTTTATGTTAAAAAATTGTATTTCGTAGTAAAAGTGTCTTCAGAATTATTTGAGTGGACGTTGATGACATATTTATATATGGTGCCCATCATTAAAATGTATTGTATTTTGTACCACAGTACACGGTGTTATACTTACGATACAGAGGGTTAGCATCTCGGAAGGTAAGGCCTTCTGGAATAGGTGTGACTCTATACCAATAGGTAACGTTCTACAACGGTGTGACGACCTGCTTTAATATTCAATCCGTGCATTGAGGTGTCTATTGCCAATATTGTACAGCGCATTTACTCCAGGAATATCTGGTTTAACTTTCGGAATCACAGGATATGTGAAGCCATTGACTTATCACTCCGAATCTCAAAGAGGGTGGTAACGTTCTCGAACGGTTTGACCCTCGATCTTCTGACTCATACACGAAGATAAGGTGCCCATCATTGCAATAAGTACTAATTTCTTTTTCTAGACACAAAGTAATACTTTCGATGCAGCGGGTGAGCCTCTCGGAAGGTAAGGCCTTCGATAAAATGTTTGAATTCATGGCAATTGGTAATATTCTCAAACGGTTGGACGATATACTTTAATATTCGAACCGTAAACTAAGGAGTCGATTGCCAATATTGTTCATTCCATTTACGCCCGGAATACCTGGTTTGATTCACGAAAACACAGGATACGTGAAGCTATTGGCTTAGACGTTCGACCCTCAAAGAGGGTGGTAACATTCTCGAGCGGTTTGACCTTCGATTTTCTAATTCATACATGAGATTATGGCGCCCATCACGAAAGTGCATACTTATTTGCTTCGTCGAACACGAGGTTATGCTCTCGATACAGCAGGTTAGATTCTCGGACGGATAGGTATTCCGTAAGAAACATGACTTTATACAAATTGGTATTGTTCTCCGACGGTGTGACTCAATACTTTAATGTTTATACCGCGAACTATGCTATCTATTACCAAAACTGTTCAGCGGATTACTTCCGGAATACCTGGTTTGCATCTCGGAATCACAGAATAGGATACGGTAGAGACATAGCCCATCGGCTCGCAAAGACTATGGTAGCGATATCGTACGGTTTTACCCTCGATCTTCGAATTCATACATGAACTTATGCTGCCCGTCACTAAAATGTATACAAATTTCTTTCTCTGAACACCAAGTTATACTCCCGATATAATGCGTTAGGCTTTCGGAGAGTAAGGGATTCAGTAAAACGTTTGACATTATTCCAATTGGTAACGTTCTCAAACGGTTTGACTTTGTACTTTAATATTTATATCGTGTAATAGAGTGTATAATGCCAATACTGTTCAGCGGATTCACTGCCGGAATACATTGTTTGTCTCTTGGAATCACCGGATAGATGATGCAATTGACTTAGCCGTTCGACTCCCAAGGAAGGTGGTATAGTTTCCTATCGGTTTGACTTTCGATATTGATATTTATACATAAAATGTGCTTTCCGTCTGCTAACATGTCTACTAATTTGTTTCCGTGATTTGTTGTTTAAGCAAGACACACGCTACAGCGGCTTAGTCCCTCGGAAAGGATGGTATTCGGTAAAAAGTATGACTTTACATGAATATTTATTGTTCTTCCACGCTTTGACTCTCTACTTTCTTATTTATACCGTGAATTAAGGTGTTCTTTGGCATTGCTGTTCAGCGCGGTTACTCCCGGAATACCTGGCTCGGCCCTCGGAATCACAGAACAGGTGTAGCGATTGACATAGCCGTTCGACTCTCAAAGAAGGTGGTAAGGTTCTCGAACACTTTGACCCTCGATTTACTAAGTCATACATGAAATTATGGTGCCCATTACTAAAATGTATACTAATGTGTTTCTCAGATCATGAAGTTACGGAGGTTTACATTCTCGGCAGGTGAGACTTTCGGTAAAAGGATTAACTATATTCCAATAGGTAGAGCTCTACAACGGCTCGACAGCCTGCTTTAATATTCAATCCGCGAATTAAGGTATCTATTGCCAATACTGTTCAGCGAATTTACTCCCGGAATACCTGGATTGACTCACGGAATCACAGGACAGGTGATGCTATTGACTGAGCCGTTCGTCTCTCACGGAAGGTGGCAACGTTCTCGAGCTGTTTAACCCTCGATCTTCTAACTTATGCATGAAGTAAAGGTGACGTCCATAAGCATGTAGCTATAATCTCGATACGGCGGGTTAGCTCCTCGGACGGTAAAACATTCGTTAAAACATTTGACTTAATAGCAATTGGTAACGATCTCAAACGGTTCGACGCTCGATTCTAATATTCACACCGCGCATGAAGGAATCTAATGCCAATAATCTTGAGCGGATTTCCTCCCGGATTACCTGGTTTGATACTCGGAATCACAGAATAGGTGGAATTACTGACTCATCCGTTCGATACTCAAAGATGGTGGTAACGTTATCGAATGGTTTGACACACGATCTTCTTATTCGTACATGAAACTAAGGTACCCGCCACTAGATTGAATACCAATTTGTTTCTGTGATCATGAAGTTATACCCGTGATACTGCAACTTATGTGCTAGGAAGGTACGGTATGCGGACAGTATGACGTTATACCTTGGTAACGTTCTAAAACGGATTGACGCTCTACTTTAACATTCAAATCGTGAATTAAGGAGTCGATTGCCAATACTGCTCATTCGATTTACGCCCGGAATACATGGTTTGACTCACGGAATCACAGGATACGTGAAGCTATTTTCATAGACGTTCGGCCCTCAAAGAGGGTGGTAACATTCTCGAACGGTTTGACTTTTGATCTTCTAATTCATACATGAGATTATGGAGCCTGTCACTAAAATGTGTACTAATTCGTTCATCTGAACACGATGTTCTACTCCCGACACAGCGGGTTAGGTCTTCGGAGTGTTAGGTATTCTGTAAGAAGTATGACTTTATACCAAGTGGTAACCATCTCAGATAGATGGACGCTCTAATTTAGTATACAAATCGTGAGTTAAGGTCTCGGTTGCCAATACTGTTCACAGTACTTATTCCCGGAATACCTGGTTTGGCACTGAGAGTCAAAGCATAGGTGAACCTATTGACATAGCCGTTCGACACTCAAAGAAGGTGTTATCATTCTCGAAGGGCATGACCCTCGATCTTCTAATTCATACATTAAATTAAGGTGCCCGACTCTATAGTGTATAGTAATATGTTCCTTTCAACAAGATGTTATACTCTAGGTACAGCGGATTAGACGTTCCGAGCGTAAGGTCTTCAGCAAAACGTTTGACTTTATACCAATTGGTAACGTTCTCAAGTGGAGTGACGCTCTACTTTAGTATTAAAACTGTGAATTAAGTTGTTTAATACCAATACTGTTCTGCGGATTTTCGCCCGGAATACCTGGTTTGACTCTCGGAATAATAAAATAGGTGAAGATAATAATTAAGGCGTTCGAATCTCAACGAAGGTTCCTTATCGAACAGGACTGGTGGTGCTAGTGCCTTAGGGGTTCGACTCCCAAAGACGGTGGTAACGATATCGAACTCGACTCTAGATTTTGCTATTCATACAAGAAAACAACGTAGGTGTCTGCTAAAATGTCTAATAACTTGTTTCTGTGAGCACTAAGCAAGACACTCGCTACAACGGTATGTTCTCGGAAGGTAAGGTGTTATGTAAAAAAAAATGACTTTATACAAATTGGTAATGTTCTCTGACGGTTTCACTCTCTACTTTAATGTTCATACCGTGAGTTAAGGTGTCTATTGCCAATACAGGATAGTTGAAGGTATTGAGGTAGCTGTGCCACTTTCAAAGAAGTTGGTTACGCCCACGAACGGTTTGACTTTCGATTCTGATACTCATACAAGAAAACAAGGTGTCCCTCTGCTAAAATATCTACTAATATGTTTCCGTGAACACTAAGCATGACTCCACTTACGGCGGATTAGGTTCTCGGAAGGTGAGGTATCCGGTGAAATGTTTAACTGCATACTAATAGGGAACGTTCAACAACGGTTTGACTCTGTAGTGTAATACTTATTCCATGAATTAGTGTGTCCAGTTGCCTATGCTGTGCAGGGGACTTATTCCACGAATACCTGGTTTGACTCACGGAATCACAGGATAGGTGAAGCTATTGACTTAGGTGTGCGAGTCTGAGAGAAGGTGGTAACGTTCTCGAAAGGTTTGACACTCGGTCTTCTAATTCATACATGAAATTAAGGTGCCTGTCACTAAAACGTGTGCTAATTTGTTCCTCTCAGCACCGTGTTATACACTCTATGCAGCTCGATAAGTTCTAGAAAGGAACTGCCTTCGGTGAAAGGTAAGAATCTATACCAATACGTAACGTTCTACAACGGTATGAATCTGTACTTTAACATTTATACCATGAAGTAGGGTGTCTAATGCCATACTGTACACCGGATTTACTCACAGAATTCCGGGTTTGACTCTCGGAATCACAGATAGGTGAAGCTATTGACTTAGCCGTTCGACTCTCAATCTTTACAAAGAAGATGGTAACGTGCTCGAAATGTTTGACCCTCGATCTTCTAATTCATACATGATCTTAAGATGCCCGTGCGTGAAATGTGTACTAATTTATTTCTCTGAACACGAAGTTATACATTCGATACGGCGTGTTATGTTCTTGGAAAGTAAGGCTTTCTGTAAAAAGTTTGGCTCCGTGCAAATAGATAACGTTCTACACCGCTTTCACTGTGTACTTTAATATTCAAACTGTGAATTAAGGGGTCTATAGCCAATACTGTTCAGCAGATTTACTCCCGGAATACCTAGTTTGACCCTCGGAATCACAAAATTAGTGAAACCATTGACTTAGTCGTTCGACTCTAAAAAATGGAAGTGACGTTCTCAAACGATATAACCCTCGATCTTCTTATTCATACAAGAAATTATGGTGCCAGTGACTGAAATATAAACTAATGAATTTCACTTATCACGAAATTGTACTGTCGATGCAGCGGATAAGGTTCTCGGAGGGTGAGGCCTTCGGTAAAAAGTTTGACTGTATACCAATAGGTATCGTTCAACAATGGATTGGCCATATACTTTAATAATAATACCTTGATTTATGTTGTATATTGCCAATGCTGTTCAGCGGATTTTCTGCCGGAGTAACTGGTTTGACTCTAGTAACCGCAGGATATGAAGCTATTGACTTAGACGTTCGAATCTCAATGCAGATGGTAACCTTCTCGAACAGTTTGACGCTGTACCTTATTATTCATAATGAAATTAAGGTCCCCGTCACTAAAATGTTTACTAATTTGATCCTCCGAACACGAAGTTATACTCCTGATGAAGCGGTTGAGTTTCGTGCATGGTACGGCCTTCGGTAAAACGTTTGACTTCATAACAAATGATAACGCAAACAAACGGCTTGACGCTGAATTTTAATATTCAAGCCGTGAATCATGTGTGTCTATTATCAATACTGTTCAGTCGATTTACTCCAGAAGTACCTGGTGTGACCCTCGGTATGACAGGATACGTGAAGCTATTGACTTAGCAGTTCGTCTCTCAGAGAAGGTGGTAACGTTCTCGAGTGGTTTAACACTCAATCTTCTAATTCATACATGTAGTTATGGTGCCTGTCACTAAAATGAATACCAACTTCTTTCCTTGAACACGAAGTTATACTCTCGATGAAGCCGGTGAGGTTGGCGGAAGTTAAGGCCTTCGGTAATACGTTTGACATTCTACCAATTGGTAACGGTCTCAAAAGTTTGACGCTCTACTTTAATATTTATACCATGAAATAGCGGGGCTAATGAAAATACTGTACAGCGGATTTACTCCTGAAACACCAGGTTTGACTCTCGGAATCACTGGAAAGGTGAAGCTATTGACTCCGCCGTTCGTCTCTCACAGAAGGTGGTGACATTCTCGAACACTTTGTCTATCAATATTCTAATTTATACATGAATTTAAGGTGCCGCCACTAAATTGTATAATAATGTGTCTCTCCAAACACGAAGCTATACTCTCGACACGGCGGGTTTGCTTCTCGGACGGTAAGGCATTCGGTAAAACGTTTGAGTTTATAGAAATTTGTAACGCTCTCAAAGGGTTTGACGCTGTATTTTAATATATAAGCCATGAATTATGGTGTCTATTACCAATAGTGTTTAGCGTATTTACTCCAGGAATACCAGACTTGACTGTGGGAATAACAGGATAGGTGAAGCTACTGACTTAGCTGTGCGACACTCAAGTAAGTTGGTAACGTTTTCCAACGGTTTCACACCTGATCTTCTCATTCATGCATGAAATTAAGCTGCCCGTGACTGAAATGTGTTCCAATTTGTTCTACTGAACACGAAATTATGCTCTCGACACAGCGGGTTTGATCCTGAGAGGGTGAGGTCTTTGGTAAAAGTTTGACATTATACCTATAGGTATCGCAGTCAAACGGTTTGACGCTCTACTTTAGTATTGATACCGTGAATTAACGTGCCTACTGCCAGTACTGTACTTTGCATTTACTCCCGGAATACCTGCTTTGACTTACGGAGTCACTAGATGGGTGAATCTGTTGACTTCGCCGTTCGACCATCAAAGAAGGTGGTAACGTTCTAGAACGGTTTGACTCTCGATCTGCTTATTCATACACAGAATTAAGGTGTCCTATCTGCTTCCATGCCCACTTATTTGGTAAGGTAAGCATTTAGTTAGTCTATCGCTACAGCGGGTTACAGTCTCGGAAGGCTAGGTTTTCGCAAAAAGTTGGACTCCATTTCAAGTTGTAACGTCCTACATCGGCATAAATATCTACTTTAATATCCATACCGTGAAATAATGTGTCTATTGCCCATACTGTTCAGCGGATTTACTCCAGGAATATCTGGTTTGGCTCTCGGAATTACAGGATAGGTGAAGCTATTGACTTAGCCGTTCTATCCACAAAGTGGGTAGTAACGTTCTCGAACGGTTTGACCATCGATCTTTATAATTCATACATGAAATTAAGGTGCCCCCCCCCCTTATAATGTAAAATAATTTGTTTCTCAGAACACGAAGATATAATCTCGATACAGTGGGTTTGGTTCTGGATGGTGAGTCCTTTGGTACAATGTCTGACATTATACCAATGCGTGACGTTCTACAACGGTTTGACTCTCTACGTTAATATTTATACCGTGAACTACGCAGACTATTGCCAATACTGTACAGAGGATTTGCTGCCGGAAGACCTGGTTCGGCTCTCGGTATCAAAGGATAGGTCTAGCTACTGATTTAGCAGTTCGATTCTCAAGAAGGGTGGTATCGTTCTCCAACGGTTTGACTCTCGATTTTTCTGTTCCTACATGAAAATAAAGTGTCCGTCTGCTAAAATGTCTATTAATTTGTATCCGTGAATACTGTGCAAAGCTCTGCCTACAGGGGGTTGAGTTTCTCGGAAGATAAGGCCTTCGGCAAAGAGTTTGACTCTATACGCACAGGTAACCTTCTACAGTGATTTGACGCGCGACTTTAATATTCAAACCGTGAATTAATGTTTCTATTGCCAGTACTTTTCAACGGATGTACTCCAGGAACATTTGGTTTGATTCTCGGAATCACAGGATCGGTGAAGCTATTGGTTCAGCCGTTCAACTCTCAAACATGGACGTAACGTTCTCGAACTGCTTGACACTCGATCTTCAAATTCACACATCAAACTATGGTGCCAGGCTGTGAAATGTATACTAATAAGCTCTTCTGAACGCGCAGGTATAATCGCGATACAGCGGGTTATCTAGTCAGAAGGTATGGCCGCCCATATACAGTTTGACTATATATCAATACGAAATGATCTACAACGTTTTGACACTGGAATTTAATTTTTTTTACCATGAAATAGGGTGAGTGATGTCAATATTGTTCTGCGGACTTACGTACGGTATATCTGGTTTGGCACTCGGAATAATAGGATAGTTGAAGCTAATACATAAGGTGTTGTATTGCCAACTAAGGTGATAACTTTTTCGAAAGGTTTTAGACCCGTTCTTCTAATTCATACATGAAATTATGGTGTCTATCACTAAAATGTAGACTAATGTATTTCTTTAACCACGAAGTCATACTCTCGATACTGCGGGTTTCCTTCTCGGAATGTAAAACCTTCGGTAAAAGGATTGACTCTACACGAATTGATAACGTTCTACAGCAGTTTGACGGTCTTCCTTAATATTCATACCTGGGACTATGGTGTTTATTGCCAATAATGAAAGAAGCATTTAGTCCAGGAGTACCTCGTTTGACTCTCAGAATCACAGGATATGCGAAGCTATTAACTTGACCGTTCGAGTCTCAATCGAGGTGGTAACGTTCTTGAAAGGTTTGGCTCTCGATTTTAATATTTATTCATGGAAATGTGGTGTCCGCCTGCAAGTAAGTCTACTAATTTGTATATCTGTTCACGAAGTTATACTCTCGATACCGGGGGATATATTTGCAGAAGGTAAGGCCTTCGGCAAAAAGTTTGGCTCTATACCAATAGGTAACGTTGTACTTGTACTTTTGTCATTGTACTTTAATATTCAAACCGTGAAATAAGTTGTCTATGGCCAATACTGTACAGCGGATTTACATCCAGTATACCGTGTTTGACTTTCGGAATCACAGGGTAGGTGTCACTATTGACTTATAAATATATTTCATATATGAAATTAAGGTGCCCGTCACTAAAATTTGTACTAATTTGCTTCTATGGACACGAAGTTATGCTCTCGANCGAGAATTAAGGTATCTATTTCCAATACTCCTCAGCGCATTTACCATCGGATTACCTAGTGAGTCTCTCGGAATCAGAGGATAGTTGGAGCTATTGACTTATCCGTTCGACTCCCAATGAGGGTGGTAACGTTCTCGAACGGTTTGGCTCTCCATTATGATATTCATTCATGGAAATGTGGTGTCCGCCTGCTAGTATGTCTACTAATTTGTATATCTGTTCACGAAGTTATACTCTCGATACCGGGGGATAGGTGCGCGGAGAGTAAGGTGTCCGGTAAAAAGTTTAGCGTCATACCAATTGGTAAAGTTCTCCTACGTTTTGTCTCCCTACTTTAATACTCATACCGCGAATTAAGGTGTCTACTGCCAATACAGTTCACTGGATTTTCTTCCAGAATACATGGATTGTCTCTCGAAATCACAGGAAAGGTGAAGCTATTGCCTTAGCCATGCGACTGTCAATAGAGGTGGTAACATTATCGGACGATTTGACCCTCCATCTTCCTATTGATATATGCAATGAAAGTGTCCATCTGCTAAACTGTCTACTAATTTGTTTCGTTGAATACTAAGCTAGACCTTTGCTGCAGCGGGATAAGTTCTCGGAGGGTAAGGAATTTGGTAAAATGTTTGACCCTATACCAGTAGCTAACGTTCTTAGATGGTACGAATCTGTATACTACCATTTATACCGTATGTTAAGGTGTCTATTGCCAGTAGTATACTGCGGATAGGCTCTCGGAATTCCTGGTCTGACAATCGGAATAACAGGGTTGATAAAGTTACTGACTTGTGAGAACGTCTCACAAAAGGGACGCTAATGCTCTCGAACAGTTTGACTATCAATTTTGCTATCCATACGTGAAACTGACGTGTCCGTCTGTTGAAATGTTTACTAATTTGTTTCCGTGAATACTAAGCATGGCAGTCCCTACAGCGGGTAGGGCTTCTCGGAAGATAAGGCCGGCGGTAGAAAGATTTAATCCATACGAATGGGTAACATTCTACAATGATTTGATTCGCAACTATAACATTCTAACCGTGAATTACTGTGTCTATTGCCAATACCTTTCAGAGGATTTACTCCAGGAATACCTGGTTTCACTCTCCGTATCACAGGATAGGTCAAACTATTGACTTGGCCGGACGACTCTTAAAGAGGGGGTAACATTCACGAACGGTTTGTCTCTAGATTTAGATATTTATACATGAAAATGTTCTGTACGACTGCAAATATATATACTAATTTGACTCCGTGAATAATAAGTAAAACACCCTATACTGCGGGTTGGGTTCTTATAAGGTACAGAACTCGGAAAAGTAAGGACTTTATTGGAATTGGTAACGTTCTCAGATGGTTTGACTCTCTACATTAATACTCAAACCGTGAACTACGGTGTCAGTTGCCAATAAACTTCTGCAGAATTACTCCCGGCTAACCTGATTTGCCTCTAGGTATTACATGACAGGTAAAGCAATGGACTTAGCCGTTCCACTCTCAAAGAAGGTGGTAACGTTCACAAATGGTTTGTCCCTCGATCATCTTATCTGTGCATTAAATTGAGGTAGCCGGCACTATAATGTATTATATGTTGCTACTGTGAACATGAAGATATACTCTCGTTACAGCGGGATAAATTCTCGGAAGGTATAGCATTCGGTAAAAAGTTTGTCTCTATACCAATACGAAACGTCCGTCCACGATTTGACTCTCTACATTATCATTCATAACGCGAATTAAGGGTGTCCATTGCCAATATTGTTCAGTCGATTTTCTCCAGGAATACCCACTTTAACTTTCGGAACCACAGGATGGCAGAAGCTATAGTTTTAGCCGCTCGACTCTCAAAGATGGTGGTTACGATGTCGCACTGTTTGGTCTTCGATTTTCTAATTCATACCTGAAGATAATGTGAACGACACTGAAATGAATACTAATTTCTTTCTGTGAACACGAACTTATACTCTCGATACAGAGGGTTAGTTTCTCGGATGGTGAGGTCTTCGGTACAACGTTTGACTTTATACTAACTGGTAACGTTCTCAAGCGATCTTGCGCTCTACTTTAATAATCAAACCTCAAACTAAGGTGTCTATTGCCAATAATATTAAGCGGATTTGCTCCTGGAATACCAGGATTAGCTGTCGGAATCTCAGGATTGGTGAAGCTATTGACTTACCTCTGCGACTCCCAAAGAAGGTGGTAACATTCTCGAGCGGCTTGATACTCGGTCTTCTTATTCGTATATGAAATTATGGTGCCCGTCGCTGAAATGAATACCAATTTCATTCTCTGAACACGAAGTTATTCCCTCGATACAGCGGGTTAGGATATCAGAGGGTAGGACCTTCGGTAAAAAGTTTGACTATGTACCAATAGGTATCTTTGTACAACAGTTTGACTCTAATCCTTAATATTTATACTATGAATTAGGGTGTCTCTTGCCAATACTGTACAGAGAATTTACTACAGGATTACCTGGTTTGACTCTCGGAATCACACGATAGGATAAGCAATTGACTTAGCTGTTCGATCCTCCAAGACGGTGGTAACGGTTTCGGATGATTTGACCCCCGACCATCCTACTGATACATGAAATTAAAGTGTTCGTCTTCTGTAATGTCTAGTAATTTGTTCCCGTGAGCACTGAGCAAGACATACGCTACAGCGTGTAAAGCTCTCGGAAGGTAAGGTACTCTGTATCAAGAATGACTTTATACGAATCGGTAGTGTTCGCCGACGGTTTGACACTCTGCTTTAATATTCGTACAGTGAATTAAGGTGTCTCTAGTCAATACTGGTCAGCCGATTTACTCCTGAAATACCTGGTTTAGCTCTAGGAGTCACAGTATGGGTGAAGGTACTCACTTCGCCGTTCGACCCACAAAGTGGGTAGTAACGTTCTCGAACGGTCCGGTTCTCGATCTTCTATTTAACACATGAAATTAAGTTGCACGGCAGTAAATTGTATATTGAAATGTTTCTCTGTACGCGAAGTTATGCTCTCGATACAGATGGATAGGTTCTCCGATGGTAAGGCCTACTGTAAAATGTTTGACTCTATACCAGTTGGTAACGTACTACAACGCTTAGATACTGCACTTTAATTTTCAAACCGTGAATTGAGGTGTCTATGGTCAATTCTATTCAGCGGACTTACTCTTGGAATACCAGGTTTGACTCTCTGAATCACAGGATAGGTGAAGCTATTGTCTTAGCGTTAAGACTCCCAAAGGAGGTAGTACCTTTCTCCAACGGTTTGGCTCTCGATGTTGATTTTCATACATGAAAATGTGTTGTCTGTATGCTATCATGTCTACTAATCTGTTTCTGTGAACACCAAGTTAGCACTCGCTAGTGCGGGCTGGGGACTCGGAAGGTAAGGTATTGGGTAAAAGGAATTACTTTGTTCAATTGATAACGTTCTCGGGCGGTTTGACTCAGTACCTATATAGTTATACCGTGAATTAAGGTATCTATTACCAATATTCTTCAGCGTATGTACTCCCTGAATACCTGGCTTGACATTCGATCTTCGAATTCATACACGAGAAAACGTGCCTGTCACTGAAATGCATACTAATTTGTCTTTCTAGACACATAGATATAATCTCGATGCACCGGGTTATGTTCGTGAAAAGTGAGGCCCTCGGTGAAAACTGTGACTCTCTACCAATAGGTATCCTTCTACAACGGTTTGTCTCTGTACATTGCCAATACTATTGCCAATATTGTACATCGGATTGACTCCCGGAATACCTGGTTTGACTCTCAGTATCACAGGATCGGTGAAGCTATTGACTCAGCTGTGCGACTCCAAAGTAAGTTGGTAACGTTCTCCAACGATATGACACCCAATCATCATATTCATACATGAAATTTAGGTGCCTGTCACTAAAGTGTGCACCAATTTGCTCCTCTGAACACGAAGTGATACCCTCGATAATGCGGGTTAGCCTCTCGGAAGGTAAGGCCTTCTTTATGAAGTTAACTGTGTAGGAATATGTAACGTTCTACAGCGGTTTGACTCTGTATTTTAATATTTATACTGTGAATTACGGTGTCTGATGCCAATACAGTACAGCGGGTTTACTCACGGAATATCCAGTTCACCCCCCAGAATCAGAGGATTAGTAAGGCTATTGACATCGCCGTTCAAATCTCAAAGAGTGTGGTAATGTTCTCGAACTGTTTGATCCTCAATTTTGCTATTCATATAAGAAAATAACGTGTCTGTCTGCTAAAACGTCTAATAATTTATTACCGTGAGCACTACAACGTAATATGTTCTCGGAAGGTAATGTGTTATGTAAAAACAAAATGACTCTGTACAAATTGGTAATATTCTCCGACAGTTTGACTCTCTACCTTAATATTTATTGCGAGAATTAGGGTGTCTATTGACTATGCTCTACAGGGGATTTACTCCTAGAACACCAGGTTTGATTCTCAGAATTACAGAATAAGTGAAGCCATTGGCACAGCCCTTCGAATCCCAAAAAAGCTGGTAACGGTCTTGAAATGTTTGACTATCCATTTTGCTATTCATAGATGAAAATAGGGTGTCCGTCTGCTAAAATGTCTACCAATTTGTTTACGTGAACACTAAGCAAGGCACATCCTACAGCGGCTTAGGCTTCTCGGAAGGTAAGGCCTTCGGTAAAAAGTTTGACTCTTTACGAATAGGTAACTTTCTAGAGCGGCTTGACCCTCTATCTTAATATTAAAACAGTCAATTAAGATGTCTATTGCCAATACTTTTCAGCGGATTTACGTCTAGAGTACCTGGTTTGACTTTCGCAATCGCAGGATAGGTGAAGCTATTGACGTAACCGTTCGTCTCTCACAGAAGGTGGCAACGTACTCGAGCGGATTGACACTCGATCTTGTAACTCATACATGAAATTAAGGTGTCCGTCACTGATATGAGTACTAACTTTTTTTTCTGAACACGAAGACATACTCTCGAGAAGGCGGGTTTGTTTCTTCGAACGTAAGGCTATTAGTAAAGCGTTTGAGACGATACCAATAGGTGACGTTCTACAACGGTTTGACGGTCTGCTTAAGTATTAAAACCGTGCATTGTTGCGCCTATTGTCAATAATGTTCTTCGGATTAACTCCCGGAATACCTGGTTTGACTATCGAAATAACAGGATGGGTGAAGCTATTGATTTATCCGTTCGACTCTCAAAGAGGGTAGAAACGTTCTCGATCGGTTTGGCCCTCGATCTTCTGGTTCATAATGAAATTAAAGTCCCCATCACTAAGATATTTTCAAATTTGATCCTCTGAACACGAATCTGTACTCTCGATACGGCGGCTTGCGTTCTCGGAATGTATGGTATAGGTTAAGAAGTATGACTTAATACCAACTGCTAATGATGTCAGACGGTTTGACTCTTAACGTTAAAATTCATGCCGCGAATTACAGAGACTATTGCCAATATTGTTCGGCGCATTTACTCCAGGAATACGTTGTCTGACTCTAGCAATCATAGGACAGGTCAAGCTACTGACTTAGATGTGTTACTTTTATGGATGGTGGGATCGTTCTACTACGGTTTGACACTCAATTTTGCTATTCATACATGAAAATCCTGAACGCCTTCTACAAAGTCTACTAATTTGTTTCCGTGAGCGCAAAGCATGATACTAAATACTGCTGGGAAGGTTCTAGGAAGGTGTGGTTTTCGGTAAAAAGTGTGACTTTGTAACAATTAGTTATGTATTCTGACGGATTGACTCTGAACTATAATATTCATGCCATGAATAGAGGTGTCTATTGCCAATACTGTTNTAGGAAGGTGTGGTTTTCGGTAAAAAGTGTGACTTTGTAACAATTAGTTATGTATTCTGACGGACTGACTCCCTACTTTAATATTCAAACCGTGAAACAAGGTGTTCATTGCCAATGCTGTTCAGTAGATTTATTTCCGGAATACCAGGCTTGGCTCTGGGAATCACAGGGTAGGTGAAGCTATTGACATAGCACTTCATGTCTCACAGAAGGTGGTAACGGTCTCGGACGCTTTGACTCTATATGTTGATGTTCATACACAAAAATGTGGTGTCCGTCCTCTAAAATATCTACTAATTTGTCTTCTATAGACAATAAGGGAGACACTTAATACAGTGTGTTAGGTTCTCGGAAGGAAAGTCGTTCGATAAAAGGAATAACATAATAAGAATTCGTAATGATCGCCGACGGTTTGAGTCTCTACTTTAATATTCATACAGCAAATTAATGTGTCGATTGCCAATACTGTTCAGCGAATTATCTCCAGGAATACCAGTTTTAGCTCTAGGAATCACAGGATGGGTGAAGCTGTTGACTTCACCGTTCGATTCTCAGAGAAGGTGGGACCGTTTTCGAACGGTTTGACTCTCGATTATTCTATTCATAGATGAAAATAAGGTTTCCGTCTGCTAAAATGTCATCTAACTTTTTTCACTGAACACAAGGATACACCCACGATTCAGCGGGATATGTCCCAAGAAGGTAAGCTATGCGATAAAGAGTATGACGTTATATCAATTACTAACGTTCTCGAACAGCTTGACGCTCAATCTTCTAATTCGTACATGAAGATAACGAGCCCGTCTCTGAAGTGACGACTAATTTCTTTCTCCCTACACGAAGTTATACTCTCGATGAAGCCGGAAAGTTTCGCGGATGGTTAGATCTTCTGTAAAACGTTTGACTTTATACCAATTGGTAACGCTCTCAAACTGTTTGACGCTCTACTTCAATAATCATACCATGAATTATGACGTATATTGCAATACTGTACTGCGGCTTTACTCCAAGAATACCATGTGTGACTCTCGGGTTCACAGGGTAGGTGAAGCTATTGACTTAGCAGGCCGTTCCTCACAGAAGGTGGTAACGTTCTCGAACGGTTTGACTCACTACTTTAATATTGAAGTCGTGAATTAAGGTGTCTATTAATGTCCAGCGGATTTACTGCAGGCATACCTGCTTTGACTCTCCGAATCACTCGATAGGTGAAGCTATTGACTTAGCCGTTCGTCTCTCACAGAAGGTGGTAACGATCTCTATCCGTTTGACGCTCGATCTTCTAATTCATACATGAAATTTAAGTGTCCATCAATAAAATGTATGCAAATTTCGTCCTCTGAACACGATGTTATACTCTCGATACATTGCGTTAGGCTCTCGGAAGTTACGGCCTTCGTTAATGAGTTTCACTATATAACTGTACGTAACGTTCCTCCACTGTTCGACTCACTACCTTATTATTCATATCACGAATTAATGTGTCTGCTGGCAATAATGTTCAGAGGATTTACTCCCGGAATACCTGGTTTGACTTTCGGAATAAGAGTATTGGTGAAGCTATTGACTTAGCCGTTTGAATCTCAAAGACGGTGGTAATGTTCTCTAACTGTTCGACCCACGATCATCTAATTCATGCATGATATTACGCTGCCGTCAGTTAAATGTATACTAATTTACTTCTATTAACACGAAGTTATTCCCCCGATACAGCGGATTAGGTTCTCGGAAGGTACGGTCTTCGGTAAGGAGAATGACTATATATGAATTATTATTTTTCTTCCACGGTTTGATTCTCTATTTTCTCATTTATACCGTGAATTAAGGTGTCTATTGCCAATACTGTACAGTAGATTTACTCCCGGAATACCTGGTATAGCACTAGGAATCACAAGATGGGTGAAGCTATTGACGTCGCCGTTCGATTCTCAGAGAAGGTGGGATCGTTCTCGAACGGTTTGATCCTCGACCTTCGAATTCACATATGAAATAAAAATGCCCGTCACTAATATGTATGCCAATTTTTTCCCCTGAACACCAGGTTGTACACTCTATACAGAGCGATAGGCTATCGGTGGGTAAGGTCTTTAGTAAAACGTTAGACTTTCAAGGAATTCGTAACGTTCTCAAACGGTTGGACGCTCCACTTTAGCATTCATACCGTGAATTGTGGTGTTTGTTGCCAATACAGTTCAGCGGATTTACTACCGTATTACCTGATATGATTCTCGGAATCACAGGATAGGAAAGTTATTGACTCTGCCGTTTGACACTCAAAGGGGGTGGTAATGTTCTCGAAGGTTTGACACTCTATCTTCTAATTTATACAGGAATTTAGTGTACCCACCACTAAAATGTCTACTAATTTTTTTATAAAGTGTACGAGGAAATACCCCCGATACAGCGAGTTAGCATCTCGGAAGGTAAGGTCTTCGGTATAAAGATTGACTATATGCCTACTTATAATGTTCACCGACAGCTTGAATCTCTACCTTAATTTTAAGAAAGTGAATTAAGGTGTCCATTGAACATAATGTTCAGCATATTTACTCCTTCAATACCTGGTTTGACTCTCGGAATCACAGGGTAAGTGCAGCTGCTGGTATAGCTGTACGAGTCCCAAATATGGTGGTAACGTTCTGGAACAGTTTGCCCCTCAATCTTCTAATGCATACATGAGATGAAGGTGCCCATTACTGGAATGAAAACTAATTTCGTTCTCTGTACACGAAGTTATAATCTAGAAGCGGCAGGCTAGCTTCTCCGAAGGTAAGGCTGTCGGTAAAGAGGTTGACTCTTTACGAATAGCAAATGTTCTACAACGGTTTGATGCTCTACTTTTATATTCTAATATGGAATTAAGGTGTCTATTGCCAATCATGTCCAGCCAATTTACTCCCGGATTACCTGGTGTCCCCTTTGAGTTACAGGATAGGTGAAGCTATTGACTTTGCCGTTCGATTCCCAAAGAAGGTTGTCACGTTCTCGACCGCCCTGACCTTCGATCATCGAATTCATACCCGAAATTATGGTGATGGTNATCGAATTCATACCCGAAATTATGGTGATGGTAAATAAAATGTATACTAATTTGTTTCCCCGGACACGATGTCATACTATAGATACATCTGTTTATGTTCCCAGAAGGCAAGGCCTTCGGTAAAAAGAATGACTCTATACCAACTGGTATCGTTTTACAACGTTTTGACTCTGTACTTCAATACTCATACTGTGAATTGTGGTGTGTATTGCCAATTGTGTTCAGCGGACTTACTCCCGGAATACCTGGTTTGACTTCCCGAATCAGAGGATGGGTGATGCTATTGACTTGGCCGTTCGACTCTCAAATAGGATGGTAACGTTCTCGGACGGTTTGACCATGGATATTCTAATTCATACATGCATTTAAGGTGCCGTCACTAAAATGTGTACTAACGTGTTTCTCTAAAAACGAAGTTTTACTCTCGATACGGCGGGATAGCTTCTCGGGCGGTAAGGCTTCCGGTAAAACGTTCGACTTTATAGCAACTAGTAACGTTCTGAAACGCTTTCACACTATACTTTAACATTGAAACCGTGCATTAAGTTGCCTCTTGACAATACTGTACAGCGCATTTACTCCCGCATTACGCGATATGACTATTGGAATCACAGGATTCCTGAAGCTGTAGAACTAGACGTTTGAATGTCATAGAAGGTGGTTAAGGTCTCGATCGAACCTCGATCTTCGATTTCATACATGATGTTAAGGTGCCCGTCACTAAAATGTATACTAATTCCTCTCTCTGAAAACGAAGTTACACTCTCGATACAAAGGGTTAGCATCTCGGAAGGCAATGCCTTCGGTAAAATGTTTGACTCTTTGCGAGTAGCTAACGATCTACAGCGGTTTGACGCTCTACTTTAATATTGTAACCGTGAATTATGGTGTCCATTCCCAATACTGTTCAGCGGATTTACATTCGGGTTACCTGGTTGGACTGTCGAAATCACAGGATAGGTGAAGCTATTGACTTATCCGTCCGACTCTCGAAGAGGATGGTAACGTTCGTCCATTGTTCTTCTAATTCATAGATGAAATTAAGGTGCCAGTCACGAAAATGTATGATAATTCGTTCGCTGCTATACTCTCGATACAGCTGGCAAGGTTTTCGGGGGGTAAAGTCTGCGGTGATGTGTTTGACTCTATACCAAGTGGTAACGATAACGAACGGTTTGACACTCGACCTTCTAATTCATACATAGAATTAAAATTCTCGTCAGTAAAATTTATACTAATTTGTTTAACTCAACACGAAGCTATACCCTCGATCAGGCGGGTTAGATCCTCCGAAGGTAAGTTATCCGGTAAAGAGTTTAATACCATGCCAATAGGTATCGATCTACAATGGTTTGACGCCCTACTTTAATATTCATACCGTCACTTAGCATGTTCATTGGTAATTCTGCACTGTGGGTCGACTCCCGGAATAACTGGTCTGACCCTTGGAACCACAGGACAGGTGTAGCTATTAATTTAGCTGTGTGAATCACGAATAGGATGGTAAAGTTCTCGCGCCATTTAACCCTTGATATTCCTATTCCTACGTGAAAAGAAGGTGTCGGCGTGCTAAAATGTCTACTAATTTGATCACGTGAAAACAAAGCAAGGCAATCGCTTCAGCGGATTGGGATCTCCGGAGGTATGGTATTGGGTAAAGGAATAACTTTATACCAATTCGTAATGTTCACAGATGGATTGAATCTCTACCTTAATATTCATAATGTGAAATGAGGTGTCTATCGCCAATACTCTTCAGCGGATTTATTCCAAGAATACCAGATTTGTCTTTCGGAAACACAATGTAGGTGATGTTATTCACTTAGCCGTTCTACTCACAAAGATGATGGTAACATTCGCGAACGGTTTGACACTCGATCTTCTAATACGCACATGAAATTAAGGGTGCCGTCACTGAAATCAATACTAATTTCTTTGTCTAAACACGAAGATATACTATCGCAACAGCCGGTAAGGTTCACGGATGGTACGGCATTCGGTAAAACATTTGAATTCATACCAATTGGTAACGTTCTCAAACGAATTGACGCTCGACTTTAACTTCCAAGCCGTGAATTAAGGTATCTATTGCCAATACTGTTCTGCGTATTTACTCCCGGAGTACCTGATTTGACTCTCCGAATCAGAGTATAGGGGCTGCTGTTGACTTGGCAGTTCGATTCTCAAAGAAGGTAGTAATGTTCTCGAATGGCATGACTCGCCATTTTGCTATTCATACATGAAAATAACGTGTCCGTCTGCTAAAATGTCTACTAACATGTTTCTGTGATCACTAAGCAAAATACTCTCTGGAGCATGTTAGGTTATCGGAGGGAAAGGTATTCGGGAAAACAAATGACTTTTTACCAGTTGGTAATGTTGTGCGACGGTTTGACTCTCTATTTAAATTTTCAAACCGTGAATTAAGGGTTCTATTGCTAATACTTTTCAGCGGATTTACTCTCGAAATACCAGGCTTGACTCTCGGAATCTCAAGGGTAGGTAAAGCTATTGACACAGCAGTTCGATTCTTCTAGAAGGTGGTAACGTTCTCGCACGGTTTGTCCCTGGAGCGACCTACTCATACACGAAAATACGGTGTCCGTCTGCCAAAATGCCTACTAATTTGTTCCCGCGAACACTAAGCAAGCGAATCGCTACAGCGGGATGGGATCTCGGAAGATAAGCCTTTCGGTAATCTGTTTGACTCTATGCCAATTCGTATCGTTCTGTAACGGTTTGACGCTTTACGCTAATATACACATCGTGAATTAATGTGTCTATTGCAAATACTATCCAGCGGATTTACTCCCGGAATACATGGTTAGACTTTCGGAATCACTGAATAGGTGAAGCTACTGACTTTGCCGTTCTTCTCTCACAGACGCTGGCAACATTCACGATCGGTTTGGCAATCGATCTTATAATTTATACATGGAGTTACGTTACCCGTCACTATAATGAAGACTAATTTGTTCCTCTGTGCACGAACTCATACTCTCGATACAGCGGGATTGGTCCACCGAAGTGTAAGGACTTCAGTAAAACCTTTGACTCTATACCCGTATGCATTGTTCTACAACAGTTTGATTCCGTTGATCAATATTCGAACAGTAAATTGAGGATACTGTTGCCAATGCTGTTCAGCGGATTTATTCCAGGAGAACCTGGTTTGACTCTCCGAATCACAGGTTAGGTGAAGCTATTGACTTAGCTGTTCGACACTTACAGAAGGTGGTAACGTTCTCGAACTGTTTGACGCTCGATTATTCCGGTTATACAAGAAAATAAGTAGTGCTTCTGCTCTAATAACTAATAATTTGATTCCGTGAGCACTAAGTATGACACTTGGTACAGAGAGATAGGTTGTTGGAAGGCAAGGTAACCAGTCAAAGGTTTGAATTTGTACCATTTGGTAATATCCTCCGACGGATTCACCATCTACTTTAACATACAAACCGTGAATTAAGGTGTCGATTGCCATACTCTTCATCGGATTTACTTTCGGATTACCTGCCATGACACTCGGAATTACAGGATGGATGAAGCTATTGACTCAGCCGTTCGTCCCTCAAGGTAGGTTGTAACGATGTCGATCGCTTTGACACACGATCTTCTAATTTATACATGAAATAAGGATGCCCGTCACTGAAATATAAACTAATATGTTTCTCTCAAACCGATGTTATACTTTCGATACGCCAAATTAGGTCCTCGGAAGATAAGTACTTCGATAAGAAGAATAACTATATACAAATTGTTAACGATCTACAACGGGTTGTCACCGTAGTTTATTATTTATACCTTGAATTAAGGTGTCCATTGCCAATACTGTACGGCGGATTCACTCCCGGAATAACTGGTGTGTCTATCGGAATCACAAGAAAAGTTGAAGCTATTTATTCAGCTGATCGTCTCTCACAGATGGTGGTATCGTTCTCGAACCGCTTGACACTCGATATTCCAATTCATAAATCAAGTTAAGGTTCCTGCCGCTCAAATGAATACTAATTTCATTCTCTGAATACGATGTTATACTCTCGGTACAGCGGGGTACTTTTGACAAGGTAGGGCTATCGGTAATGTGTTTGATTCTGTACCAATAGGTAACGTTCTACAATGATTTAACGGTCAGCTTTAATATTCAACCCACGAATTATTGAGCCTATCGCCATTACTCTTCAGCGTATTTAACAAGATATTGTTGTAAGCCTACACTCTACTAATTCCAAAGACACTTGTGCTAAGAAATACAATTTTTTGATCTAAAAATTGAAAATTTTTGAGAAAATCGAAGATATTAAAACATTATGTTACAGTATGTAGACATAAATAGAAAACTGCGAAAGAATGCAAACGATACAATATGAAGGTTAAAGAATCTAGCAATGTACATAGAGCAGTGTCACGCCGATCTAGCGATCGCAACTACAAGACCACTCCAGCCGTGTCGCACCTGCCGCGTTGGTAAGTATACAGACAATCATACAAAGTAACATCAAGCATAACAAAATCATGTCCAAAACGTAAGCTCAACTATCTGACCAGACACTTTGATTAGGAAACACAATTTTTTAAATTAAAAATTGAAGATTTTGTCAAACATCCAAAGTATCATAATATTTAATTACGTTTGGTATGAATATACAGAAAACAGGGGAAAAATGCATACGGTACAAAATCAAGGTTGAAGAAATTAATGAGCAACATCCAGTAGTGTCCCTACGATGTGCAGTACACAACTACAAGACCTCGCCAGTTGTGTCGCTCAAACAGCGTAATCACGTGTACAGACAATCATATACAATAACTATGAGTATAACAAAATAATGTCATAAACGTACAATCAACTAATTTCAAAGACACTTTTACTAAGAAATACAATTTACCATACCAAAAATTGGAAACGTTGGAGAACATCGAAAATGTCGTAACGGTAAATTGCATTATGTATATATAAATAGAAAACTGCGGAGGAAAGCATACGGTACAATATTAAGGTCAAAGGAATTAACAAAAGCCAACCAGTTGTGCCGCTCTGTTCTGGCGTACACAACTACAAGACCTCACTGGCCGTGCCGCACCGACTGCGTAGGTACGTATACCGACAATCATATTCAATAACAACAATCTTATCAAAATATTCTCATAAACGTAAACTCACCTAGTCCAAAGGACACTTTTCATAAAAAATACAGTCTTTTAAACTAAAAATTGAAAATATTGATAAATATCGGAAATATCATACACTAAATTACAGTATGTATAAATATATTGCCATAAAAGTACAGGCCTCTAAATCCATGGAAATTTTCCTGAAAAATGCAATTTTTTAATTGAAGAATTAGAAATTATGAA
>NIJG01000048.1:104612-132247 GCA_002201625.1 Euglossa dilemma | reverse complement strand
GAATACATACGGTTGAAAGTCAAGGTTAAGTAAATTAACAAAGAACATATATTAGTGTAGCTCCGATCAACCGAAAGCGTCTACTGTACCACTCCAGTCCTGTCGCTCCGGAAGCGTCGGTTCGTATACAGATAATACAAGATAACGATAAGTTTAACAAAATATTGTCATATACGTACCTTTAACATAATTCCAAAGCAACTTTTACTAAGAAATACAAGTTTATAAATAAAAATTGGAAACATAGTAGAAAATCGAAGATATAACAACAGTAAATTACAGTATATATAATTAAATAGAAAACTGCGAAAAAATGCATACGGTACAACATTATGGTAAATAAAATTAATGAAGACCATCCAGTTGTGCTGCTTCGATCTGCCGGACGCAACTTCAAGCCCTCGTCAGGCGTGCTACTCCGTCAGCGTAGGTATGTATGCAGACAATCATACAAATTAACTATAAGTTTGACAAGATAACGTCATAAACGTACAATAAACTAATTCCAAAGACACTTTTACCGCGACATACAATTTTTTAATCTAAAAACTGTAAATTTTGAAAAAAAAAGTAAAATATCATGACAGCAAATTACAGTAGGTATAAATAAATGGATAACTGGGAAAAATTACATACGGTACAAAATAAAGGTTAATGAAATAAACAAATACCATCCAGTAGTGCCGCTCCGTTTGCCGAATTCGTCTAGAAGACCTCGACAGTTGTAACGCTCCGGCAGCGTAGGTACGTATACTGGCAATCTGATAGAATAACAATAAGTTTAGGAAGATAGTGTCATAAACGTGTACTCAACTAATTCCAAAGACACTTTTACTAAGAAACTAAATTTTTTTATCTAAAAATTGAGAATTTTGAAGGTAAACGAAGGTACCATAACAGTACGTTACAATATGCATAAATAAATGGAAAACTGGGAAAGAATGCATATGGTATAAAATCAAGGTTAAAGGCATTAACGAAGACCATCCAGCAGTGCCGCCCCGATCTGCCGGGCACAACTACAGGACGTCGCCAGACGAGTCGATCCAGCATCAAAGTTACGTATACAGACGAACCTAAAATAACAAGGAGAAATACCAAGATATTGTAATAAACGTAGATTCAACTAATTCCAAAGAAACTTTACCTAAAAAATACAATTAGTTATATGAAAAATTGGAAATTTTCGAAAAAAATCAAATGTCATAACAATAAATTGTATTATGTAAAAATAAATAGAAAAATGCGAAAGAATGCATGCGGCACAGTTTCGTGGTTAATGAAGTCAACGAAGATCATACAGTAATTTTGAAGCGATCTACCGTAAGTATCTGCAAGTACACTCCAATCGTGCCGTCTCCGGTAGAGTAGGAATGTGTACAGACAATCATATAATACGACACCAAATTCAACAGAATATTGTCATAAACGTAAAATTAATTAATTCAGCAGACACTGTCACCCAAAAAAATTCAACTTTGGAAATTAAGAACTGGATATTTTGTTGAAATATGAAATATGATAACAGTAAATTACAGTTTGTATAAATAAATAGAAAACTGAGAAAGAATGCATAAGGTACAAAATTATGGTTGAAGAAGTGATCGAAGACTATGCAGTATGTATCTCCGATCTGCCGTCTGCAACTATAAGAGTACTCCATTCGTGTCACTTCGGCTGCGTAGGTACGTATATAGAGAATGATATACAATAACCATAAGTATAATAAGATAATGTTATAAACCTACACTCAACTAATTCAATAGACAAGTTTCCTCATTAATATATTTCTGTAATTGAAGCCTGGAAATTATGAAAAAGATCGAAAATATCATGACTATAAGTTAGAGTATGTAGAATTAAATAGAAAACTGAGAAAGAATTCTTACGGCACAATATTATGGTTAATCATATTAATAATGATCATAGAGTATTGTTGCTCCGATCTTCCGCACGCAACTACAAGACAACGCCAGTCGTGTCGCACCGGCAGCGTATATACGCGTTCAGACTGTCATTTTAAATAACAACAAATTTATCAAAATATTTCCATAAAGTTAGACTCGATTAATTACATAGGCACTTTTACGAAAAAGTACAATTTTTGAAATATAAAACTAGAAATTAAAAATAAAGAAATCGAGAATATCATAACAGTGCGTAACAGTATGTAGAAATAAATAAAAAACAGCGAAGGAAAGCTTACGGTAGAATAATATGGTTAAAGAAATTAGTAAAGACCATTGAGAAGTGCTACTCTGATCTGCCGGACAAAACTGCAAGCCTCGCCAGTCGTATCGCTCCTGAAGCGTAGGTATACATACAGACAATCATACTATACGACAACAAATTCAACAAAATATTCTCCTAAACGTAAACTTTACTAATTCAGCAAACACCGTTACTAAAGGATTCAGTTTTGGAAATTAAAAACTGAAAACTTTAAAAAAAAAAAAAAAAAACGGAAAATATCATAATAGTTAATTACAGTTTGTATAAATGAATAGAAAACAGGGCAAAAAGTGCATATGGTACAAAATCAGGGTTAAGGAAATTAACGAAGTCAATACAGTACGGTCGATCCAACCTGCCGAACGCAGTATCATGACCTCTCCAGTCGTGTCCCTCCGGAAGCGTAGGAACGCATACAGACAACCGTATATAATAACAATAAGTTTAACAAAATAATGTCATAAACGACTACTTAACTAATTCCAAGAACACTTTCACTAAGAAATACAATTTTGTGAAATAGGAATTGAAATTTCTAAAAAAATCGTAAATAACAAAACAGTAAACTACAGTATGTATTAATAACTGGAAGGCTGGGAAAAATGCAGACGGCACAAAGTCAAGGTTATAGAAATTAACTAGGTACATCCAGCAGTGTCGCTCCGATATGCTTAACGCAACTACAAGACCAGTTCAGCCATGTCGTTTCGGAAGCGTAGGAACGTATACAAGCAATCGTCTAAAACAACAATAAGTTCAACAAAATAATGTCATAAACGAACACGCAACTAATTCCAAGGACACTCTTAATAAGAAATACAATTTTTTGAAACCAAAATTGAAAATTTTGAGAAATCGAACATACCATAACAGTAAATTACAGCATATGGAATTTAATAAATGACTATGAAAGAATTAATAAGGTACAATATTAAGGTTAAAAATATCAACAATGTCCATACAACAGTGTGGCTCCGATCTACAGAGCGCAACTACAAGACCCCTCCAGTTGTGTCGCTCCGGCAGCGTAAGTGTGCATACATGCAATCATATAAAGTAACAATAAGTTTAACAAAAGAATGTCACGTGAGTGCATTCAACAAATTCCACAGTCACTTTCACTAAGGAACACAATTTTTTCAAACAAAGGACTGAAAATTTAAGAAAGAATCGAAATCATCATAACAGTAAATTACAGTATATATGAAACAATGGAAAACTGAAACATTCATTCGTAACATAATTAAGGTTTGAAAAAATTAATAAAGACCACCCAGAAGTACTGCTCCGCTTGCCGTTGGCATCTACAAGACCTCGCCCGTCGTGTCGCTCTGACAACGCTAGTACATATAGAGCCAATCATATAAAGTAACAAACAATTTAAGGAGATATTGCCAAACGCGTACAGTCTACTAATTCCAAAGACACTTTTGCTCTGAAATACAATTTTTTAATCTAAAAATTGAAAATTTAGAAGAAAATCGAAGTTATCAAAACATTGAGTTACAGAATGTAGAAAGAAATAAAAAACTGCGAAAGAATGCAAACGGTACAATGTCAAGGTTATTGAAGTTAACAAAGTCCATCCAGTAGTGCCGCCCCCATGTATCGAATGCAACTACAAGATCACTTCAGCAGTGTCGCAGACGAAGCGTAGGTACGTACACAGACAGTCACATAAAATAGAAGGAATTTAACATAGTATTGTCATAAATGTACACACAACTAATTCCAAAGACACATACACGAAGGAACGCAATTTTTTAAACTAAAAATTGGAAATTTTGAAAAAAATAGAAAATATCATAAAAGCAAATTACAGCATTTATAAATAAATGGAAAACAGCGATAGAGTGCATACGCTACAATATTATGGACATAGAAATAAACAAAGACCATGCAGGAGTGCCGCTCCCATATACCATATGCCACTACAAGACCACTTCAAATCGTGTGGCTCTAGAAGCGTAGGTTTGTGATCAGACAATCATATAATAAAACAACAAATTAAACAAAATATTGACATAAACGTAGACTTATTTAATTCAAAAGACACTTTTACTATGAAGTACAAATTATTAAATTAAAAACTGGAAATTATGAAAAAATCGAAAATAGCATAAATCTAATGTACAGTATATATAAATAACTAAGAGTGAGAAGAGATCCACACAGTACAGTATTATGGTTAAGGAAATTAAGGAAGACCATACAGTGGTAGCGCTCCGATCTTCCGTACGCAACTACAGGACCACTCCAGTCGGGTAGTTCCGGCACCGTAGGTACGTACACAGACAATCACATGAAATAACAATAAGTTTAACAAAATAGTGTCATAAACGTACTCTCAACTGATTGCAAAAGCACTTTTACTATGAAATAGATTTTTTTAAAATAAAAAGCTGAAGAATTTGAAGAAAATCGGAAATATCGTAACAGTAGATCATAGTATATAGTAATAAATAGAAAATTTCGAATGAATGCATTCGGTACAATAGTGAAGTTAAAAATGTTAACGAAGATCATACAGTATTGACGCTCCTAGCTACCGAACGCAGCAACAACACGACTCCGGCTTGTGGCTCCGGAAGCGTAGGTACATATACAGACAATCGTATTAAATATCAGTAAGATGCCGAAATATTGTCATAATGTACACTCGACTAATTCCAAAGACACTTTTACTAAGGAATACACTTTTATATAACAAAAATTGAAAATTTCGGAAGAATTGAAAATATAATAACAGTAAAATACAATATGCGTAAATAAATGGATGACTAGGAAAAAATGCATACGGTACAATATCAAGGTTAAAGAAATTAACGATGACAATCAAGTAGTGTCGTTCCGATCTAGCGAAGGCAACTAAAGAACAACTCCAGTCCTGTCACATCTGTATCGATGGTAGATATGGAGACAATCATATAAAATAACAAAGAAATAAACAAAATATTGTCATAAATGAACACTCAACTAATTCCAAAGCCACTTTCCATATAAGATACAATTTTTTGGATTAAAAATTGAAAACATTTAATCAAATCGAAAATATCAAAGGGAAAGTTACAGAATGTAGACGTAAATAGAAAACATAGAGGGAATGCATACGGTACAATAACAAGGTTACGGAAATTAACGAAAATAATACATTGGTGTTGCACCGATCTACTGAACGCAACAAGACCACGCCAGTCGTGTCGCTCCGACAGCGCAAATGCATATACAGACAATCATATAATATAACAACAAGCTTAACAAAATATTGTCAGAAACATAAACTCAACTAATTCAAAGGCACATTTACTAAGAAATACAATTTTTTAAAATAAGAATATGAAAATTTTGATAGAAATCGAAGATATCATAACGGTAAATTACAGTATGTAGAAATAAATTGGAGACTAGGCACACATGCATATGACACTAAATCATGGTTAAAGAAATTAAAGAAGACCAACCACTAGTGCTTCTCCGCAATGGCGTACACAACTATAAGAAGTCGTCAATCGTGTCGCTCCTGAGCCGTATGAATGTATACAAACAATCATATAAAATAACAATATGTTTAAAAAAATATTGTCATAAAGGTATACTCAACTAATCCCAATGACACACAAATACAAATATATAAACTACGAATTGAATATTTTGAAAAATAAGTCCAAAATCCCAGAATAGTAAATTACATTATGTATAAATAAAGGGAAAGCTGGGAAAAAATACATACGGTACGAGATCATGGTTAACGAAATTATCGAAAACCAACCAGTCGTGCTGATACGTTGTGCCATACGGCACTACAAGACCTTGCATGTCGTGTCGCTCGGACGGCGAAGGTACGTGTACAGACATTCATATAAAATAACAATAAGTTTACCAAAACATTATCACAAACGTACTCTTAGCTAATTTTAAGGACATTTTACTAAGATATACAGTTTTTAAGCTGAGAATTGAAAATTTGGAACAATCGAATATGTCATGACAGTAAATTACACTATGTATAAGTAAATGGGGAACGGGGAAAATATGCGTACGGTACAGAATCATGGTTGATGAAAATAATGAAAGCCATCGAGTAGTGCTACACGGCCCTGCCGTACGAAACTGCAATTTCTCGCCAGTCGTGTGGTTCTGACATTGTAGGTCCGTATATAGTCAATCATATAAAATAAATACAAGCTTAACAATATATTGTTATAAACGTAAACTCATCTAATCCAAAAGACACTCTTACTATGAAATTAAAATTTCAAACGAAGAATTGAAAATTTTGAAAGAAATGGAAGATATCATAACATTAATTTCAGTATGTATAAATAATTGGGAAACTGGAAAAACATGCATAAAGTACAAAATAATGGTTAATGAAATTAACGAACACTATCCAGAAGAGCCACTCCGTCCTGCCGTATGCAACTACAGTACCTCGCCAGTCGTGTCGCTCCGGCAGCGTAGGTACGTATACAGACAATCATATATGATAACAACAATCTTGTCAAAATAATGTCATAAACGTACACTCAACTAATTCTAAAGACAGTTTTACTGAGTCATACAATTCTTGAATAGACAAATTGGAAATTGAGACAAAAATCGAAAATATAATACATTAAATTACAGTACGCATAAATAAAGGGATGAATGGGAAAAAATGCATACGATACCATATTATGGTTAAAAAAATTAACGATGACCATCAGGTAGTGTCGCTCCCATTTACCGAACGCAACTGCAAGACGAATCCAATCGTGTCGCTCCGGCAGCGCAGGTACGTATGCCGCCAATCATATAAAATAGCTACAAGCACAACAAAATATTGTCGTAAAGGTACACTCAACTAATTCCAAAGAAACGTTTACTGAGAAATACAGTTCTTGAATCCATAAATTGAAAATTATTAAGAAAGTCGAAAACATCATAACAGTAAATTAAAGTATATAGAAATGGATAGAAAACTGAGAAAGAATGCATACTGTACAACATTACGATTAAAGAAGTTAACGACGACAGTACAGTAGTGTTACTCCGATCTACCGAACGCAACTACAAGAAAACTCCATTCCTGACGCTCCGGAAACGCAGGTACATGCACAGAAAATCATATCAAATAACATATAGTTTACCTAAATATTATCGTAAACTCTCCTATCCTGTTATTCCGAAAGTCAAACCAGGTATTCCGGGAGTCAATCCATAGCATTCTATTGCCAATAGGCACAGCAATTCTTGGTGTGAATGTTAATATCGCAACTTTTATAGCGAATATCTGCGCAAATTCGATAACCTCAGTCGTTTGCAGCAGCGACACTCTCATTCACTGTATTAAATTTTTCGGTAAGTCATTTCGTATTCTCCCGATAGAGCACTTAATTGTATTATGTTGCACGGAAAGTAATTGCAATTTTTCCTGGCAGTGGACGTAAATGTACTATTTCGCAGCCAACGACTCAATTAAGCGGCATAAAAAAGCAAAATGATATTCCAAACAACCCAATAATTGCAAGTATCCTTTCGCTGAAGAATTGAAATTTCTGGATTGCATCGTGCTGCGCAAGAGAACCTCGCGTTTGCTATGGGAATTGAAAGTCATGTAAATATGAGTTACCCGGGTTAATTTCGCGTCATTGGAATCGATTTGCGCGCTTAGTGCGGAGGAACTACAAAAATTGTTACACAGACTGCGTATATCTGTCCACATCTGATTATTTCAGTAGATTGCATCAAGTATAAACTCATTCATAGTATTATGCTTTTCGGCAAGTAGTTATTTTTTCCCCAAGGAGGAACCATACATCATTAGTACGATAGAAAAGTAAGCAATTATTGTATTAGGTTTTACGGAAGGTAATGTCGTTTATTCTGGTTACAGGATCTAATTGTATTAGCTTGTTCGAAAGTAAATTTCGTTTCTTCCCAACAGATGACGTAAAGGTATTTTTTCGCAGCCAACTTCACACTGAAGCAGCATGAAAAACACGATATTACTTTGCAATGAAGCTAGTTATATCACTTATTCTGACGTTGTAATGCTGAAATTTCTCGTTTGAGTCGTGCTTCGCATGTGAATCGCGGGTTTGCAATGGAAATCGAGATTCATGTAAAAATGAGATACTGACGTTGATTTCTCATCATTAGAACGCATTTGGACGCATAGGGCTGTGACACTATAAGAATCCTTACCTTCACTGAGAACTTCTGCCAAAATCCGGTTATTTCGCTCCCTTTCGTCAAATATACACTAGTTCACTGTATTAGATTGATCGGAAAGTGATTTTAGTTTCATTTTTTTAGTGGTGAGTTTCTTCTAGATAAAGGACCGAATTGTATTACCAGGATCGAAAAGTGATTTTCATCTTCACAATTAAGCCACATGAAGAAAGGAACAAAACAAAATTGCGCAAGTCAATTGTTACACGAACACTGATGCTGAAACGAGGAAATATCTCAATGTATTCGTGCTTCGCATGTGAATCGCGTGATTGTCGTGGAGATCAAATCTCACGTAAATATGCGATACTGACTTTGATTTCGCATCATTTGGCTGCGTCTGATATCATTCGGTCGCATGAAATATGCAATCACTCGTTGTATTAGTATGTTCGGAAGGAAATTTCGTTTTTTTCCCGATAGAGGACCTAAATGTATTATGCTGACCGGAACGTAATCCCGCTATCTTCTTCTTCTTTTTTATTTTTTTTTTTTTTCGAACAGCGGATGTAAATGTATTTTTTGCAGACAAATTCACAGTTAGAACCTATTGGATGAAACGAAATAATTTTCCGAAGAACCCTTCAATAATACCTGTATTGACGCAGATATGCTGAAATATTTCGCTTCCAACGTACGTCGAATGGGAATCGCGCGCTTGCGATTGGAATAAAACGACATGTAAATTTGAGATACTCTCGACGATTTCGCATTATTGCAACGTATTTGTGCGCATAGCGGACAAACTGTAAAAATCGTTGCTTTGACAGCGAATATCTGTTCAAATCCGATTATATCAGAAGTTTGCGTCAAACATACAGTCATTCATTTTATTGGGATTTACGTAAGGTTATTTTGTCTTTTCCCTACAGAAGACTTAATTTCGTAAGTTTGTCCAAAAGGCAATTTCGTTACTTATCCACGCAGGAACGAATTGTACTATTATGTTCAGAAAGAAACTTCGTTCTTTCCCGTTTGAGATCCTAGTTATACTGTACTATCCGGAAAATAATATCGTATACCCCCGACGGCGAACGTAGTTGTATTTTGCTGAAGAACCAAATGGCACCATATTATGCGATACACGTGTAGAATTTACATCGTAGAAACATATTTGCGACCATACAGCGAAGAAACTATAAGAATCGTTACATTGACATCGAGTTTCTGTCCAAACCCCTCGATTCCAGTGGTATGTACCAAATATGCACTCACTCAATGCAATCGCTTACTCGAAAGAAATTTCGTTTCATCGCACCGAAACACATTACCATATTTGGTTGCTCGGAACATAATTTCATTTTTACCCGACGAGGGACATAATAGTGATAGTATGTCACTCAAGTAATTTCGTTTTTTCTGGACACATGGAGTAAGTGTATAGTCTAAGCGAAAAAATTTCACAATTAAGCCATATGAAACAAAAACGAAACTGTTTTCCAAATATCCTAATAATAACATGATTTCTGACGCAGAATCTATACAATTTCTCGATTTGATCGTGCTTGGCATGTGAATCGCGCCCTTACCATGGGAGTCATAACTCATGTAAACATGTGATGCTCATACTGCGCATTTGCCATGGGAATCAAGTGTATGGTAGAAATGCAATACTAACGCTTATTTTGCACCTTTGGAACGTATTTGCGCATACAGAGCGGTGAAACGATGCGAATCAATACTTTGACGGGCTATTTCTGTCCACATTCGTATACCTCAGTCATTTTATAAAATATACAGCGATTTATTGCACTAAGTTTTTCGGAAAGTAATTTCGTCTTTCTCGATGGAGGACCAAATGTATTATGTTCTTGCAAGTGAAATATCGTTTTTGCGCGGAGGAGGACCGAATTGTGTTTGGTTGCTCGGAAACACATTTCGTTCTTTCAGAATTGAGGACGTAAATGCAATCATTCCCAAAGTACTTCACAAATAAGCCGCATGGAAAGAAAAAGCATCTGTATCCCGATCAGCCAATACTTGGACGTATTTTGACTCTGAAACGCAGAAATTCCTTGGGTGAATCATATATCGCATGTTAACCCCTTCCCGTGCCATTTAGCTCGACGAAATTCGGGCCCAAGCGGTAGGCATCGGCGTGTGCTAAACAGACCAGACTGATGGTTGTAAACAGTCGCGGTACGAACAGAAATGTAGATGTCCGCGATAACTGTGTTATAGTAAATTTTACGCGATACTGCTGTTGCGGAAGTAAACTCTAATTCTTTTACTTTTATAAATTTTATAAATATTATAAATATTATTTATTATAAATATATAATTGTGGTATATAATAGTATAGTATATATTAGTTGTATATATATTATTGTAGAAAATAGTCTGACTCGAGTCTGACTCGCGATATTCATGTTTGGTCCAAGTATCTGTTCGCGAGTCTGACTCGCGATATTCGTGTTTGGGCCAAAATCTTCATCGCGAGTCAGACTCGCTAAAGTATGGGGAAGGGTTAATCGCGAGTTTGCAATGGGAACAAAATGTCACGTAAATACGCGATGCACACTTTGAATTCGTATCATAAGAATGTATTTGCGCGCACACAGAAGGAAAATTAGTTGCTTCTGTGTAAAATCATTTGATTTCTCGCTTGCTTCTGTCCAAGCGGTATATATTCTTCGTCCTAGCATTAAACATTATTGCGAGCTGTCATCCAGGCCGTCGTCGGGCAAGGGATCATTTTGCAGAAGTGAGGCGCTGAATAGCGGCGTTTTCATCACGTATCATTCACTTAAGGTTTCACAGCGGCGCGAACCATGATTATGGCGGACCGACAAAACACAATTACACACACGCACGCACTTCACACAACCATTTCTCCCGGAACACAAAACATTCACCATTGAAGCTGAGATCCGCGAAACGCCACGAGATACGTCCGCACTGCTCGGAGTCGTACGAGGGAATGTACCGAAACCCAACCAAATCCTCTCCCGGTCTTACTACGCAGTCCAATCCACCCGCCCATATAATTTGTTTATATCTCGCATTCAATAATTCTGGTGAGTTATGTCCTATTTTTGTTTAATTTCTTCATGTCCGAATCATGTATGCCCGAGTACGTTTTGTAACCCAAACCCGAGTGCGCAACTGATACTTACCCACAATATCACCCGCCAAGGCTGACCAATCCATCTGCACATTTACGGTATATATTATTGGCATTTAATGACCCCTATTTTCCGAACATCTATCCCGCTGTTGTGAAAATCTGAAATGAAATCCCGGGAAATAAATTAATATAATGCATAATATAATATAATATATAAAATAACCCATTATTTTAATGTATGAGTAGCAGAGTCGAGAGTTAAACTGTTCTAGAACCTTACCACTTCTCGTGTGAGTCTATCCGCTAAGTAAATAATATCACCTATCCCGATATTCCGTGGATCAAACCTGGAATTCCTGGAGTCAATCAAATGTACAGTATTGGCAATATACATCTAAATGCAGGGCATGATTAGTAAGGTAGAGAGTAAAACCGCTGTAGAATGTTACCTATTGCTATAGAGTCAAGCTTTTTACAGAAAGCCTTACCTTCCAAGGACGAACCCCGCCGTATCGAGAGTGCAATTTCGTGTTCAGAGAAACACGTTAGTATACATTTTAGTGACGGCGACCTTACTTTCATGTATGAAATAGAAGATCAGGAGTCAAACCGTTCGAGAACGTTACCACCTTCTTTGAGAGTCGAACATTTATGTCAGAAGATTCAACTATCCTGTGATGCCGACTTTCAAACCAGGTATTCGGAGAGTCAATCCACTGTGTAGTATCGACAACAGACACCTTAATTCATGGTTTGAATATTAAAGTATAGAGAATTATTAGTCGGTTTCTCTAAATAGCCGGTTAGGTTCTCGAAAGGAATATGCCTTCGGTGACAAGTTTGACCCATGAAGGAAACTCATGTCGGATACATTCGTATGGCAACGTGGCGAAATGAAGCATCCTCTATTGATCTGCATAAACGAACGGACGTTGCTCAGCTGGATTGCAGCAACAAAAGTCCACGAGGCCGGCAAGAAATATCTGCCCTGAGGGAGGAGCTGGAGGCAGTCAGAGTGCAGTTGGCTACCGCAGCGGCCCGTGTTGCGCCTGCCGCCGCAGCTACTGGAGCCTCGAGACAAGGGACTACCACAGTGTTAGCCCTTAGAACAAAAATAAGCCACGTAGTGGAAGAGGCAGAAGGCGATCGGGATCTGGACTTCTGTCGGGACGTCAGCTGCGGCCCTACCCACTTAGCCGAGCAAACAGACCACCGCAGGGAAGGTGACCCCCGCGTCCATGATGGAGTGGGCCATAGTGGTGGGCCGAAAGGCCAAAAAGGAAAAGTCGAAGGTGGCATCGCCCACGGAAGCTGAATGCCTTGAGACCTCCGAGCGGCATGTGCGAAGCAACCGCTGCGCAAGGTGAAGATGCAAAAGGCTCCTGCCCGAGCGGCGATAGTCCGTACTCTGATTATCCCGTCCGAAGAGTGGTATGCCAAGGTAACCGCAACCGCGAGTAGAAAAATCAGTCCGCAGGTCCTGGTGATTGTAGAGGTGAAGTTATGAAGAGCCGTCACCCGGGGCCTCATACTTGAGTTAGGAAGCCCAGAGGCCCAGAGGTCTGCCCAACGCCTAGCAGGCACAATATGGACGGCCCTGCAAGACTTGGGCGTCATAGTGGCCCTGCCAACTTATACGGCTGAGCGACAGGTTACGGGTAAAGACGACGCGGAAGCCACACAAAAGGTAGTGAAGGCACTGGCGAAGAAACGTGCCTCCAGCCCCTCAAAAATCAGGTGCGGGGAAATCCGCACAAGCCCTTCCGGTCTAGGGACGATCTGTGTCAAATGCTCCCTCGCCGCCGCTCGCATTATCCTGGACAGCGGCAGGATACGAGTGGGCTGGGTATCGGGCCGCGTACAAGCGCTGGTGGCTCTCCGGCTCTAGCGCTTCAAGTGCCTAGAGGATGGGCACGCCAGGGCACGATGGCCCACCAGCACAGATAGAAGCGCGGCCTGCTTCAGATGCGGGTGACAGAGGCATTAAGTGGGTGGGTGCCTTGCACCGGCACTGAAGTGCCAGGTCTGTGCCGCCCATGGCCTCGAGGCAGGACACAGATCAGTAAGGCCTGCCCTCCTCCCACATCGAAGAAGACGATGAGTACAGCAGCGAAGCCAGCAGGAAGCGAAAAGACTCCTAGAACGACAAGAGCGGCGGCGGGCCTGGAAGAAACCATGGACAGGGTCTAGAATTCTACATCCTCCAGACCAATATCAAAAATAACACAGCGTTACTGGATCTTTTAGCACAGTCGCTCGCGTAGTTAGACATCGCCATGGCTGTGGTTGGCGAGCCGTACAGTGTACCGGCCAAGACAATTGATTCGACGACCTTCACGGTATGGTCGCGGCGGTGTGGTGAGCATCCCCGGAACCCCTCGGCCACACTGCTACATCGTGTGGTGAGACATGTCCTGGTGTTCTGGGGACACCTGGTCGTACATGCGAACGGCATTAGGATGAGAATAAGATAGTGACAGCGTCGCATTTATCCCAGTCGGTACTCATCCTCGGAGATGACAACACCTACGCAGCGGCACGAGGCCCACCGAGGCCGAACGCGAGGGGCGAGGTGTTCCTCGACTGGGCTGCCAAATAGGAGCTCTGGCTCCTCAACCGTGGCTCTTCCAACACATGCGCGAGGCGGACAGGGCATGTCCATCGTGGACTTGTCCTTCTTCTCTCCTGCTGCCTTGGAACGAGTGAAGCGTTGGCGAGTGGCCTATGAAGTGGAAATCCTGAGCATCACCCTCTCCATTACCATGGAGTGCTCCGTGCCAGAAAGAGGAAGATAAGGACAACGTGCACTGGAGCCCCCATGGGAGCTAGACATAAACAGGAAGATCCGCAGCGACGTGATGTCAGGTTAGACGAATCGACGTGGACGCCCTATTAGGCGTGGCACATGTGCAGTTATGGCCGTCCTGAACGCTTGACGGCCTCGATCCCCAGAATGGCGCAGAATGGCTGCGCGATGCCATTATTGCTATATACGACATTGACATGCCACAGACCGCAGCAAAGCCGAAGACGTCGCTGTACTGGTGGGGCAAGGAGCTCGCAGTTCTGCGCGAGCGCGTAATTTTCGCCAGTCGCCGTTAACCCCGTGCCCGATGCAGAGGAATGACAAGAATGGAAAAGTAGGCCACGCAGCACAGGGAATACAGAAGGACCAGCAAGTCGCTCCAGCCAAGGCCCGCAGTTGGCACGACCTTCTGCGGAAGTTCTACGACGACCCCTGCGGACAGCCTTTCCGGATTGTACTAGGAAAGCTGACGGTCTAGGTCGGTCCGCTGACAGAGAGAATGGACCACGCCTTCGTACAGTGTGTCGTCGACACTCTGTTCCCGTCGGCGCCGATGACAACGTGGGGTGTGGCATCGATGGACCAGTCCACGGACAGGACCACCTGGACGCATGATCTCGAAGTCAGTAGGGAGGAAATGGAGCTGCTGGTATGGAAACTCGTGGAGAGAGAGACCGCACCGGGACCGGATGGTATTTCGGGCCGGTCGTCGGCGCTCGCACAGGGTGCACTATGTGACAGGTCGATGCAGCAGCTGAACGAATGCCTGGAAACAGGTAAGTTTCCCATAATCTGGAAGCTGGTATGTGTTGTTTCGTTCAAGAAGCAGGGTAAGACCCCGACTCCTCCTCGGCGTACGTGCCCACCTGCCTATTCAGCGAGGCTTGGAAACTCGTCGAGCGGGTACTGTGGATCCGTTTGAAGGAGCACCTACAGGGGATGAGCCCGGATTTGGATGACAAACAGTACGGCTTCCGGCGAGGACCACCTTCGATGCCCTCAGGATAGTCCGTTCCTTGTCGGAGGCGATCGTACTCACGGGTGGAGTCGTGTTGCCGGCGAGTTTCGACATTGCTAATGCCTTCAATGCCCTGCCCGGTAGCGCAGTCGGGGTGGCGCTGATGTACCACAAGGTGCCTGCGTTCGTGGGGACTGTTACCCCGGCGCACCCGGGACTCTACGGCCGCGTCGTGAGGGCAATGCACTACAGCGTCCGGCAGGAGTCGGTGCTCGGGCTAATCCTATGGGACATGACGTAAGACGCGGTGCTGAGAAGCTCGCTCGCAACCGGAGTCGGCGTTACGTGCTACGCTGATGATACGCTGGTGACAGCCAGCGGATGGGCGAGGGGGAGGACGGCCAGGCTCGCGGAGCTAGGTGTGGCCTGCGTGATTCAGAGGATACGCAGACTGGGACTACCGATCTCGACCAAGGAGACGGAGATCATCTGGTTTCATGGGAGTCGTCGCAGAGGATGCCACCGGGGGAGAAAAGCGCGGTCGAAGACAGCAAGATTAAGGTGCTGGATCACCGCAGACACCTCGACGTCGTCCTGTATAGTCACTTCGACCGGCATTTCGAGGCACTAGGCTCCCGCATGGAGGGGGTGGCAGCAGTTCTGGGACTGGCGGAAGCTGGCTATCAGGACCGTACGAGGATACTACACTATCTCTGACGAGGAAGGTACGGAGCTAGCGTATCCACCTAGCTATATCGGTTGGTACGCTGAAAGGCCTGAGCCTACAGGCAGCGATGACGCGGCGAGAACCCGCCATCGATGGAAGATGCAGAACAGGAGAAGAAGAGGATTAAGCGGACAGTCCTCTTCACATAGCACACCCGACACCGAAGACAATGCGGCGGGAGCAACAGGGTAGACGGGGCATGCTACGAGTGCACGGCGCAGTCAAGCACAGCGGTGGCAGGCGGACATTCCGCCTCACGCAGGTGCTCACCGGACACAGCTGCTTCGTTGAGTTCCTGCAAAAGAGGTGGCAAGAGGCGCGACCGGAATACCACGTCTGCTTTCATTCTCCTTTAATTCGTCGATGCGTTGTTGTTTCAGCTTACCACTATGTCATTTGTATCGGAGAATGGGGCGGAAAATGCAGAAAACAATTTTCGCCATTGATCAAGGAGGAGCTATTAGCGCGCATTATCTGCTCGCACGAGCGATGTGAAAAATAAATATTCAGACGTTTGACGCTATGTTACATTGAACGAATAGTACTTGAATGATGGCTTGTTCGAGATTCCAATTTCCAGCCACTGACCGGAATGCCAAACGAATTCTCCCTCTTACTTATTCACAATACGATTAATTGAACTGAACTCGAAGGCGCAAGCAGGGAGAGATTGAGCGTGATTTGTCGAGCGGAATGGAACTTGCTGAAGAATCGGCGCGAATTAAGTTTCAGTGTAATTTTGGCGGCTCCTAAAGGTTAAAAAGGGCCCGCACAATAATATTCGCCGCGTTGCGCAAAACCCCTCTGCGTCGGTTGGCCCAGAACAAAGGCGGGGGCGTGGGGAGTAGACGTCGTCCCTGCGTATCGCGGGAGCGATAGGATATGTCTACCGAGCGAAGAATCGTCCGCGACCATAAATGGATGAACGACGAGGATTCAGCATGCAATTCTAGGGACATGACAGAATACCCATTGCACTGATCGCGAGTGTTTATCTCTCGAATATCGACTGCCATGATGTCTGTTCCGGACAAGTGCTCATGGCGAACCGAACCGAGGGACAAGGAAACTGGGAATGCTGCTCCAACAATGACCGGGAATGTCGTTTCACGCGTTACTGTCCACTAATTGCCTTGAATCTCCTTTGCCGGACTAACAGACTAGCTCGTGACCAACTTTTCGGAATATATCATTAGAAAATGCTCCCGCGGTTTATGACTTTTGTTTGATCAAACGTGCAGATGTGTTCCTTTGATGTGAGACCCCCTCACTATGCCCTTTCGCGTGTCCTGTGTACGATGCCCTGCTTGCTGTTGCGTCTTTCGTACTGGTCTAGACAGATTATTCCAGATGGCAAAGTGTTCGAGTTTCCCTCTTTGGCTTTTAGCTTCCTTTTGTCACGTTATTGCCCCTCGTTTTTCAATACTCCAATATTACCGCGATACGCAGATACGGAACCTAAATGTGCGTATAGAGACATAACCAGTTTCGATTATTCGTAATTCCGAATAGGCATTGATAAGTTCCGGATTCATTTCCTTAACTTTTAAAATAAGAACGAACCTTCCAGCTTCTTGTGGAACAATTCCTATCCGAAGATTCGCATTCTATTCGCAGTTCTGTCGATAAAGATCCTTATATAAGAATCCAACATCGAGAGTAGAAAATGAGAAGGATGAAGGTAGATTTTTTCTATCGTCAGATTGGATTTCTATTGGCAATCGCCCCGATTAATTTCCATACTGTCTCCGTGCAACGTCTGTTCGTAACCGAGTTGTTCGACTTATTTTTATGCTATATCCGAGCATAGATTGTGTACAGCAGTTCGTTGTGTCGGAAACGCGTGGTGGTTGTGAGAAAAGATAGCCGCCGGTAATGAAACACGGCCGATGGGAATATTGAGGTAACAGTGGCTCATCCGCGAGGGATGATCAAACGGGAACGGCTGGAAATTAGGTGGATTCGCAAGTCGGGAAATATAATGTGGGCAGAGGACGAGCCGTCAGTATCACGTACTGAACGCAGCCTAATTTTATTCGCGACCCGATGTAATTTTGCTCTTGATCGCGGGAACGAATTACCAACGGCTATAGCGTAGATACAAACGCCGAGCGGAAAAATGTCGCTGCTATATCGACTACCGAATACCGGACCAGGCATTAAGCGAAACAATCCGCCCCGTCAAATTCCATTCGTTTAGAAATTTCGCCTCTTCATTATATCCCCCCGCGTGACGTTCGATGTACCCCTGATTTGTCCGCACCTGTAACCGATCCGCTTGTATTCAAACGCCCCCATACCGAAAATCGACAAACAGCTTTCGCTTACTTGGCTCTTCGAAAAATTCCGGCGAACGTGCGCATTGGGTGGATACCCATCGCTTCTTTTGTTGTCGATATTTTCACGGACAAATCTCTCCGGGGCTAGCCCGTTCCGAGAAATCACCCGACAGATGTTTCCATCCTATTTCACCGCTCGATTCCGGTGGAATAGTTTCGTTTTGAAATCCCTCGTGTTCAGCAGGATATACAAGGTGGCGAGCTCTATCATTTTGAGTTTGACAAGAACATGAAAAATCAGCAACTGCAATTAAATGTTGGAATGCGAGAGAAGAAAGCAGGATTTTGAAATACGTCGGAAGTCTAACATGGAACGCGAGTATAGGGACTGTGGATTTTGGGATCGTAACGAGTTTCCAATATTACGTGCAATTTGTTCAGGGTCAGTCGCTAATATTATACGAGATATATGAATACTCATGAGAGGATGAACAGAGACGACTGAATGGAAGCTGGAACGAGACAAAATAATTAGACGCTGAAGACGATAAAATTGGACGTCAAGAGAAAAAAATATTAAATAAATTGTTTAAGGAGTTGTACGTAAGTGGCGTAGACACTCACAACCCTGCTTCGGACACCTAACCACCCGTGGACAAAGAAAATTTAGATGTTACCCGTCGGAGGTCGAACCGACAAATGACCCGAGCCATATTGCGACGTTCCTTATATAGCCATCGATCCGCCGAAAACCGATTATTACTTTTCCGTTGTAATAGTGGATAAATTATTAATTCCTTCACTTTCGTTTAAATTCACGTCGCCTACAGTCCGTTATTAACAATAAATTTAGTAACCTCCGCGTGTTTTGCAAGTAATAATTGCATTCTCGTTAGCGGGTATAAACTATGTCATCAACTGCTAATGATTGATTAATATTTTTATTTTTATTGTAAATCAGCGACAATTTAGCGTGGAGAATCTTAATTTGTTGTTAATAATAAATTTGGCAATTTGTACAATTTTGTACAAATGATTTGTACAAAGGATGATGAGTCAATTTTCCATTTTTGATGCGTATATATGACTCGATGTTGTTATCACCGATAAATCGAACAGCTAGCCACATGCAGTCGCAAAATTCTCATCAAATGTGCATGTTAAGCACATGTAAATACTTAACTTCAGGGCTGCCGGCCTATTGAGACCCATGTACATACACAATTTAACTATTTTTCATTCCAGTGACAAGCTTCTAGATATAAAACCGATCCTACAAAAATTCGTATTTTTATTAATTACGCTGTTATCGGTATTTTATTCTAACGCATTGTCAAAGTAGTCATACATATCCAGCTAACGCGGAAATATTTCTTTCTGCGTATATATTACATATCTGTTTAAAGATATGCATTCTTCTTCATTCCTGTTAAAATATCGCGTCACAAAGGAAACGCATAGACGCCAGAACTACCGATTTGTAACGAGTACCGAAACGTAATACACATTAATGCCGACAATTGCATAATTACGACTACTTTTCGCATCTGTGAAAAGCAGTTGCAAACATGAGAGTTCTGAAACAAGTTCCTTTACCCTTTTTCAAGGACTCCTTTCCAACCATCAGACACACGGCGTGAGGTCATTTAACTCTCGTTCCTTTATACCCTCTGTAACATCGGAAATAATTGAGGCGTCCCACACGAACTTGCACCGGGTTTATATCCCAGAGGAAAAGGGGAAATAAAAGGAAGGAAAACGGAGAAAAAGGGAGGTGAAGTCAAACAAGTTCGGCTAGAAGGTGAACTCAGCTGCCACAGCTATCGAAATGTCTGATTCTGTGAAAAGCTCGGAGAGGGAGAGAGGGAGAGAATGTAGAACGGGGCTGGATATCGAGTAGATGCAGAGTCGATGACGCTGCATGTTCTTTTGCTCGGTGTCCCCTGAAAAGCGGGCAAGAAGCTTCGTGTTCGCTCCTGTCTGGCGATATCGCAATAATTAATTCGGCGAACTAATCTGCCGGACCTGCCATTGATGCCACCTCGCCGAATTATCCCACTCCTATGAATTAACGCGGAACAAATCCTCAAGCAGGTAGCTCGTTAAATGGAGACGTACTCCATCTCTGTCATTTAGACGGTGTAAGGAGAATGGAGGGGGCGAGGGAGGCTAGAGAAATGAGCTATCGAAAATAATCGACCATTCTGAACGATTGACGCGCGATGCGGTAGAAAGGCTCGGAACAGAGGCAGAACTTTCCGGACTCTGTGAGAGTTTGCGAATCCTCTATATTCCCTGGTACCGTCAAACCGAAATCACAAGAGTCACGGAGGACATCCGTACTAGCCTAGAAGTCTCGGGATTACTTCCGCATCTTCGAAATTCGTCGAAAGTTCGCGGCTCTCGATCAAATCTTCGCACTCTTCACAAATGCCTAACCTTCCCGGACTATCCTAACCCGAGGTCCCACACGCGTGTCCCTGTGAACCCCGAGTCTTCGGAGACTGCATGATTACTATAACCGAACGAACCCTCGAAACTCTCGGAATTTTCTACGACAGAAACTACGAGGTATACGTCGCGATTGGTCAGGTCATTGGACAACTGAGGAGATTCTGGACCGGTATCATTAATGATGCATAGAATATTCTCAAACTGTATAAGATGCTGAAGTAATAATACATCAAATTAACATTAGAACTACCAACATGTTGTCTCCACTAAAGTTTGACGTGCATATACAACATTAATCGAATGAACGTAATTGAAAAAGAGGAGTGTAAATTACGATGCTCCTATCGGACGAAGAATCGACTTTGTAAAATGTAGCCGCCTATATCCGATAGTTCCAAATAAAAAGTGTTCCAAACTAGTCATTTCGACACCGCTTGTACTTTCAGAGTTATATTGACAGAGTACCTACGATTTCTCTACAATTTCTCTTCGATTTCACTCCTTGATTATCTCTCGCACGAGCAACAGCAACGACTCTACGCGAAGTGAGCCACCCGCGGTATGCAAATGGCACTCGGCGACATCGGGATCGCGGCAATCATACGGCGGCATTTCGCTCGAAGTCGTAACGACAACCTTAGATCTTAATCAGCGAAAGTGAATGGAACAGTTCGTCGGGAACGGCCATCGCGACGCGCCAAGTCCTCTTTGTCTTCGCCGAAANCAAACTGTATAAAATGCTTAAGTAATAATACATCAAATTAACATTAGAACTACCCACATGTTGCTTCCACTAATGTTCGATGTGCATATACAACATTAATCGAATGATCGTAATTGAAGAAGACGAGTGAAAATTACGATGCTCCTATCGGAAGAAGAATCGACTTTGTAAAATGTAGCCGCCTATATCCGATGGTTGCAAATAAAAGGAGTTCCAACCTAGTCATTTCGACACCGCTTGTACTTTCAGAGTTATATTCACTGAGTACCTACTATTTCCCTACAATTTCTCATCGATTTCACTGCTTGATTATCTCTCGTACGAGCAACAGCAACGACTCGCCGCGAAATGATCCACTCGCGTTATGCAAATGGCGTTATGCAAATGGTCGGCGACATCGGAATCGCGGGATTCATACGGTGGCATTGTGCTCGAAGTCGTGACGCCAATCTCAGATCTTAGCCAGCGAAAGTGAATGGAACAGTTTGTCGGGAACGGCCATCGCGACGCGCCAAGTCCTCTTTGTCTTCGCCGAAACAATGGCCAGTCGCACCCATTCCGAACGATTTACGACGGCAGCGAGATCCCAAATAATGACGACTGCAGTAGCCGAATATTGCGGTGATGGCGCGACTGGATGTGGCCGAAGGGAAGAATAGTGACGCGGCTAATCGGCGCAAAAATTGCAGCGACCTAGCCGCAATGCGCTCCCCTCTGACGAATCGCGCGGATGGAGCGGGGACATTGCATATTTAATGATCTATAAATTACATATTATGCGTAGAACGCGCCGCTCCGTGACGAATAATTATGCAACTAAAATCTTTGTTTAACGGGCTGTAGCGTGAATAAAGGAGATACGTCCGTTGGTCGCGGTCGCGTGATGGGATTCTGCATAATTCGTACATGTTATAACGATGTGATAGGCTTCGAATAAGAGGTAATTTGTATAATCTTTTATATTATTATACATATTTAGTATTTGATTCTTCAAAATAAATACATAAAACGCGTTATATTCGAGTAAGAAATTAAAATAACTTGCACGTTGCTGTGTCTCTATTGCGATTATTTGTTAATGTCGTCGTAATTTTCCTCAGAGTAATAATTCAAATTATTTGCACTCATCAGCAGTTGCAGCCATAGTTCATCGCATCATCGGCGAGTCGCATGCATTTTGATTCCTCCGGTCACTCAATCATGTCATAGGTCCGAATCGGCACCGTTGACTGGTTGTATACGCAGAATTTCTTGCTGAGCATAGTTATCGCGGATGTTTATTATATTCCGGAGTAGTAACAATATCTTTTGTGTATTTCATTTACTAATTCAGGATAGGTTTTCTTGCACATCGCGTTTTTGAATAATTATGATAAAAGTCGGGATAGTTGGTATATTGTCATGCAAAGTACTGGTAACATAAATATTACAGTATTGTTAATTAGTTTATTATAGAGAAATATTGACATAAATATTTCAATACCGATGTGTTGGAATATGCTGTACAGCAGAAGTTGAATGCCGTTCGACTTCGTTACTATGATATGAATAATCATCATCATTCCATTTTTCCTTTGTCGTTAATGTCGAATTACTTATTTATTCGATTTCCATACCACAGATTATAGTCAAATTAGAAACGTATTAATATTGGAATCAACTTCCTTTCCTTCGAAAATGCATTGAATATTATGTGCTAAAAAACGCTTCGCAACACAGATATTTTGAGGTCAAAACAATAATTTCGAACACTAAAGTTTTCGAAAATGCGCTTTGACGAAGAAATCGTCTGAGTTTGTTGTTACTGATTGTTAAATTTGAGTTAATAGAGTCAGACACAGTCAATTAAAATCATTACACACAGTCCTTGCTTTCACTAATAGGTTATGTGTTCCTCTTCAATATTTTCTTCCGATATTCATATTTCAATAATTTGATCATTTCTTCAATCAAAATCATTGTGGATTAGTCGATGTATTGCAAGATAAAAGAATGATGGCCCGTTACATAAACAGTATATATGTTAATCATGTCTTTCGTTCAGGATCTTCTAGTTTAACCCCTTCCATGTTCATTCCCAGTGTCTCACTCATGTGCTCCGGATCAAATTGGGTGAGTGATTGGGAAATGTCATGATGACCACAGTTCATAAGCTAATAATCTTTCCGGCGGATGAAGATTAATTAGTGTATCGTGCTTGACGTATTTTCGTCATGTGTGTGCGATTGGGATATGGAATCTTCCATTAAATACGGTAGATTATGCATCGTATAAATTCGGTAATGATACCAATTTTTGGATGGATAGAATCTTGATTTACGCAGAGGTCTCTAGCCATCATCAACCGATTTCAGTGAATAGTGCGGAAAATTTAGAGTATAAACATAGTGTATCGCTTCTGGGTGTCAGCGGTATCTCGGTACGGCTTCTCTAGTGTAGTTCCTTGCACCCGGGTGCACGTGTGAGAACCGTCGGCTGTGTTTGAATGACTGGTTTTACCATTTTTAAATACAGGACTATGTAGGAAGGTGGAGTACATTGCGGTATGTGAGTTAATTATAAATAGGTGGGGCCGGGCATGTTGGCAATGTCTCTGGGCTGATAGGAATATTTTGGCGTGTCCAATATGTTTCCGGAAATATAATTTGAGTAGTCGACTGTGAAGATGGCACATTTGGGATGGGACATGGCGTGACTGGCATTACCTATCGATTTTTTCAAGTTTGGCTACATTTCGGCAGCCATCACGATCGCGGTCGCGAAGATAGGCTCCGAATCGAAACGTGTATCCGCTCGAGGTTTTGCACATGTACGGTACAGCGATCTCTGTGATCGTTGCTCGTCCTTGTGCAATCCGATCCGATGCGCGATTTATATTTATTACTACTTCTTATTCTTCGGTTTGCGTTTTGATACCCTCGAGCATGGATATTAGATTCAGCTGGCATGGCGCCCGAAGAGAGAAACAGAGGCTGCCCGACAAACTGTCACGAAGAGGGCAGCCTATGAATGATCACCCATCGAAACGACGGAATATCATTCATGTTACAACTTAGTTGTAGTAGTAGCAGTGGTAGTGGTAGTGGTAGTGGTAGTGGTAGTGGTAGTGGTAGTGGTAGTAGTAGTGGTAGTGGTAGTGGCAGTGGTAGTGGCAGTGGCAGTGGGAGTGGTAGTGGTTGGGGTAGGGGTAGCAGTAGCAGTAGCAGTAGCAGTAGCAGTAGCAGTAGTAGTGGTAGTGGTAGTGGCAGTAGTAGTAGTGGTAAAAGTAGTAGTAGTAGTTGTGGTATTTTGTTTACTGGCTATGTACACCAGTATGCAAACCTGTTATGGACAAATTGCTGTTTTAACATGTAGCGTTGCGAACAATTGATCACGGTTTGAATTAGCGTTGGGAAAGGGACCAGAATTTGCGATTTTTGTTATAGTTGTGAAGGAGACGAAGATTACGGGAGTTTATTTAGAGCTACGAAGGAGACAGCCTCCGCGATATAATTAGATCTGTGATCGGAATGAGTTCGGTTTCAATTAAAATTCCGATGAAGTAACGATCGCGATTGTTTTAGCTATGCGAATTATGAGATCGCGATTGCTTTTGATACCTCTGTTTATGCATTATCGGATAAACATAAATTCTATAGAATTTTGATTAGCTTTGCATTTGGTTTATACAGTTCCGATTTTTACAAATCGGGAGATTTTTAATGCAGCTTCTTATACATATAGAATTAAACAATTTTTATTAAATTCATTTCAGGAATTAGCGTTGCGTTCAACTTTATCGCGAATATTTTTATTACCACCATTCAATGTTTGCTTTCCGTTGAAGTATGATCGCGTTTTTCAAGTAGTGTTGCGAATACGCAACACCCAAAATTCTTCCACCGGGCTGTGGAACGAGTCCTCCTTTAGAGCCACATATCATCAGCCTGAACATGACTGCCCATTCTTCGCTATTAGTGCCGCGTATTTTCTCATTTGTGTGCATAAAGTAGTATTTATTAGTGTTGCGTGATTAATATATTTTCGTATGATCATTTTCGTGAGTTGCCTGTTCACGTCTATCTTTTTTCTTTTTTCTTTTTTCTTTTTGGATATATATTTCTTTTGAGTAATTCCTTGAAAATAGTAAATTCACTTTTATTCCAAATATTATGATGCACCCTTTGCGATTGATTTCGTGAATATTCTATGTTACAGATTTAATAAATTAGCGTTCCAAAACTTGGAATAATTCACTCACTCTTTGTTCACGAATTTATTCAGTGAAAACTTTAATTTCGGTGGCCCATCTTGCTACCATCGCGTATTGTGTTTTAGGGCCCTCTGTTCCCGAAATGCTTGTGAATGAAAACACGGCTGACAGTGAACATTCATATTTTACAGTCAGAAGTACAGAGTCTGATTATTATTAGATTAATGTTTTTACCGTTGCAACTTCAATTTTTTGTTGGTCAATTCAAGAATGTCCGAAGTTGCATTGTATCAGTCAAAATCCATCCGCGAAACTTGTTTTATTTTCATTAAAAGTCTTGCATTTAAAATGTTTCGTGTTTGCAATTCAAATCTTCGTACAAGTAACATTCTTTTTTTTGTTTTTATGTCCGAATAAATAGCTGTCTCTTACTTGCTATGTTTCTTTTCTTTGTAAATAAATTACAGTAAAGTGTGGTTATTTTAATTTCAAGTCACGGAAAAATTTTGTTCTAATATCGTTAATGTTACTTTTAAATGTAACTTGTTCTCTTTCTGCTGCCAATACAACAATTTTTCTTTTTTCTACTAATCCAATACATAAGTGTGTTTCAGATATACAATGCACGTATCGCTATATTTGACAGCATTTCGAATATTCGAAATTATGCAAGTACATCAGGAACCCAGAAGTGGAATAATACATTCGAAGGCAAATACATTGAAAGGTAGTGGCGTGTGATTCTCATTTATTTATATATAATCATATCATATTCATTACTGTATTTAATTACGTCTTGTATAATTTTACTAATTTTTTTGTAATTTGATATGATTCAGGATGCATTGTGAGATCTAGGGTGGCGAGGAGAAGAAATGCACATCTCACAAACCTCACATCCTTTTCCCTTTCCCGTTGTTTGATTAAGATTTTTGTATAGATACGATTCCGAATGAAATATTTAATTATTTATGTGGGTAGGGTGAATAATGCTATATTCCTAATAGGTAGGTTATACCCCCCTCCATTCCTGGGTATATACACATATATTAACATGTACAGGGGTTAATAACATTTCTAATATAAGTAGGGTTTACAAAATTTGTATCAGGTACTCTTATGGCCCATTCATGGATGGCAGTCTCATGATATTTCCCTGTTTCTTCTTCAATTTAATTCGATTTTTATGTAGGTGGGATCAAGCTTTTAGACATTTGATAGTTAGCGCGAATTAGTTTTTTAATTAGGTAGCAAATGTTTTTAATCTAATTTGTTTCAGATATTCTTATGGATCTCCGATGGATCGCAGGCACATAGTATACTATTTTTTTTTTACTACAATTAGATTTCTACATGGGTACGATTATCGATTTAGATATTTGATTGGTAGAGCGAATTAGATTTTTAGATATGTAAGGAGCATTTTTAATTGTAAACAAGATTTACGTTCAAGTAATATATATGTACGTGAATATTCTAGTATTTCAGTGAGGAGTTATACTTCAGAGTAATTCAACATTTTATATTATTCGATATATTTACAAAATTAAATACACGAGCATTATGAACTCCATCATTAAGCATACTTATAAGATAGTTTATGAATGTACTAATAAATATGTACGAAACATATATATTAAACGTATAATATATATGTATGTAAGTTAATTAATTCGTGACATTTGTTAAGTACGTGAATTCTAACTTAATTTACGATGGTTGATGGGTATGGGATATATGGGGTCCTTCTGATGAATATCATTTATTTCCACGATTCCCTTTTTTTAACTTTAGAGAGTTGTTTTAAATCTATGTAAGTTACAATCTATTGATACGTGAAATAAATATAATATGTCAGTTACTTTCTATATTGTTATTCTACATGTTAGGAAGCATATATTTATGAATAAACTGTTTAACAATTATTGTGGACAGTTCTAGAGCCTCTGAAATATCGGTTAAGCTCGCGGCGTTCAGGTTTAT
>NIJG01000048.1:66984-102242 GCA_002201625.1 Euglossa dilemma | reverse complement strand
TGGAACAGATTAAACTACAATTTGAATTGACACAAATTATTACTATGTATGTGTACCTTAGCAAGCTCGACGTGATAAACATTAGGATTGACCAATCATGGGATATACCTTCAGATATTTTATAACACCATGTCGATGTTTCTCCTTGAAAACTCGCTACTTGAAATTCACGTGGAATTGCGGACAACACGGAAATCAGCATGACGATATCAAATCTCGCAGAAATCGTTTAAACACAGTCCAAACAAAGTCATCGAATGCAAATAGCGAATTTGGTCTAGGTAAATCGTCTGGCTTTCGATGAAAATGCAAGGCAAAACGCGAAACTAAAGGGGACCGCGTTGATCGCGAAGATGGTAAGCCTCGTCGCACTAAACGTTTCAACATCGGAGGAATTTCAGTCGTCCCTGGTCCCACAGATTGCAGCCAGAATGAATTGCACCTGGTTTAATGATTTCTCTAATAACTTATACGCACGCAGCAATGACTTTACGAGGCGGTGGCAGAGGTTCTTGTAAGCGCGCCATTCCTGCCTGCTTCCGCTTCATTCTTCATTTTCTCGCAATTAATTCGGTCTCGCGTTCGCAGGCATTCTGCCGGGGAAATTACTGATGAATTAATAGCAGGTACGAATGGACAAATGGGTTATCAGTGCGACGAAGAGTGTCGATGAAAAACGGACTGGATGGAAAGTGACGCGTGTCAGGGATTGTTAAATCCGTTGCCTTGGCGCCGCGTTCGTTGCGTAGGCTGCAGAGCACGTTTAATAACAATGATAGACCAGAGTCTTATTACGAAGTTTAGGTGTTATGGATATTCTCATGGTAAATTGTCGAAACACGAACATGTGTTTGTCAATTGACCTACTTCATATCGCATAATTTTCGCTATCTCCGTCTATTTGTGCTGCGGTCTGCTGATCGCAATAAAACATCCCATTACAGATTCAACGAGCAGACGCGAAAACTTTGTAGCTTTAATATTTCGTGTCTGAATTCCGGAGTCAACGGTAATAATACATGCTCCGTCAGTACAAATGTATCACGCTCCTTTTCGATAACGTTGACAATAATTTTCCGAGGATACATAATTGTTTACCACGAAATTGTATTCGGCGTTCTCACATCGGCGTGGATACGACGAAAATGTATAAATTATTTGTGTAGGTATTTAAAATTCCATAGTTTGCGATAAATCGTGGGATGAAATTCCATTTTTAAAGAAATTGGTAACGATCGTGTCTCAACTCATTTGCATATTCATTGTATTATACAGTGCGATCAAGAATGCTTCGACATCGCACGAAATTTTTGTAATGGAAAGATTGATATGGCCCATTATTTAATTACTCGTGTGCTGTCTTAGATTCTTCATACTAGACTCTTGTTAGCAAACCCTTGGATTTACATTTTATCCCATGCCATTTTCCGTCCTGTTCCGCAATTTTCTATGGGTTCCATCCTCGTCTGGTATTCTTGAAACGATTACAAGAAAAAATGAATGTAATCATCATCGTACCGATTTTTGATAGCGAGAATATTATGACTATAGCGAAACAAAGAAGGATGCTAGACGTTTCCTACTTCGTGCCTCGTAATTTGCAGAAATGAAACCTGGCAGTATAATAACTGCGGGTCCTAAAAATCCTAAAATCCTTCTCGTCGCTCTTTTCATCCCGTGGAATGGCCGCCAGGTGATCCAGCGGTAGGAGATCCGCCAGCGTCGTGGCAGCAATACATGGCAGAGTGAGGAATCCTCGCAATATCCTGATGTCCAGCCCTGGCTAGACACTTGCAAGTCTGACGCAGCTCTCCTTGCTGGCCATCAGGTCCTCCGCCCACAATGGGGCTCCGAACAGAGCCATGGAGCACCGTACAGAGCCATGCAGTAGATCACCCCAGCGTGTAAGCGCCGCATTCTCGCGACCAGTCTCCCGTTGTTCGGCAGCAGTTATCCCAGCGCCGCGGTCACTTCCTCCAATCTTGGTGCCAGCGCCCCAAAGAGCTGTTCCAAGCGCCACCCACTGTTCAGCGTGAGGACCTTGTACCTGATTCGTCCTCTAATCAGGATCCGGGCTTCCTTCACACGGACCACTTACTGGGATGGTCCTCTGCGAGTTCCAGCCTGGAACCATATTGCGTCCGTCTTCCTCGACGAGATCCTGATTCTCAGATGATGTACCCTCTTCACAACGCAGGCCACTCCCAGCTCATCCAGTCCCGCCGTCCTCTCTCACTTCTGTCCTCCAGCTGTCTCAAGCGTGTCATCGGCGTAGCATGTAATACCGTCGCCGGACAGGAGCAACTTACTCAGCACCACGTCGTACGCCATCTTCCACAGAATATTCCTGAGAACCGACCCTTGCTGGACACCGCTGCGCACAACCCTCACGACGCTGCCGTACCGCCCCTGGTTCTCAATACTTCTCCCGGACAGGTAGTCCAGGATCACCGACGCCAAGTACGCCGGCACCTTGTGATGCTCCCGCACTGACGGCGGTCCACTGCAGGGCATTGAAGGCGATGGCGATGTCCGGGCTCACAGCGAACTTCACCCCTCAGCAGTGGACGACTGCCTCTGGCAAGCTCTTGACGCGCTTGATGGCGTCAATGGTGGACAGACCTCGTCTAAAACCAAACTGACTATTGTCCAGGTCCGCACCTACCCCCGAGAGATGAGTCCTACTCACCCCCAGATTTCCAGCCGCCAGGCCTAACTCCTTACTGGTGACCAGAAGATCATCCGTTCAGGCTGTCCAATTCGCCGACGGAACTATCGATGTTTCCCTCGCAGTTATCGATGTTTTCGGGAAGAGGCTGTCGAGGACTCGCCGCACGAAGTTGGGATCCATGCTCTCTGTGAGCCTTGGAGTCCATCCCCGTAGCCACCGAAGGACCGGTCGGTATTATCGTCCCCAGGAGTCATCGTCGATGTTCCTCAGCAGATCTCCACAACACCTTGCCTTGGCTCTTGCGATGGCACGCCGCGGCGATTTGCTGGCGCTTCGTAATTCCTTCTGCAGCGCGTTTTCCTCTTCAATTGCTGACGACCTTCGTCTGCGACGGGCCCGAGTGAGCCGGTGATGAGCTCGAATTATCCGTTCGCGTCGCATTGCAAGCTCCACGTGCAACTAGAACACCGCCTTTTTCGGCTTCGCTGCGGCGTGCGCCATAGTCAGGACTCACGCCGCCGTCATGGCATCGCAGATCCACTCCCCGCTGGCCTGTGGATCGGGGACATCCTCAAGACCGGAAGGACGGGCAACTACATGCGCCGTAGCCAAAACTGTGCCCTCGTTGAGACGTCAGATATCGCGTCGGAGCTGCTGGTTCTGTTGCCCTGATCTCACGGTGGTGCTCCTGTGCCCGTTGACCCGCTCCTCCTTCTTCTTCATGCAGGGGCGGAGTACCCCATTATCAAGTGTTGGTCGCTGAGGGTCTCCACCGCTTCTGCCTCCCTCCATCAGTTCACTCTCTGCACAGCAAGCCGGAGAGGCATAGAACAAGTACCCGATGGACATGCCCGCCGGCCTCACAGATGTGTTGTAAGTCTGGCTGCCGAGTCGAGCAGCGTCGTGCCCATCACATTCGTCCTCCGAGAGCTCCACGTTGTTTTGTGGGTGTTGAAATTTCCGTGGTAGAGCAGCGTCTGGGGTAGGTGCTGTGAAAGATAGATTCTTATCGCGTCTAGCCGCCGTCTGTATTCTTCCAGGCTGCAGTTCGGCTTAATGTAGCAGTCATCTACTATCAGGACGCACCAGGACACCAGGACTTGTCCCTTCCCTCGGTGTCTACTAACGGGGCCAGGGAGTTCGGGGCGTTCCATTCCAGACCGCCGTGACCGTTCTGTGTAGGTGCCCGGAACAGTTGTTGCGGTCTTGCACCGGGTACGACTCGCAGATCACAGCCAGACTCCGCGAGCGTCTGCAGTAGCAGGTCCTGTGACTCTCGGGAGTGGTTGATATTGGCCTGGAGGATCTAGAATTTTAGGCCGTATCCATGGCCTCTTGCAGGACCAACGCCAATCCTGTCGATGCTAGACGCGTCAGTTCGTTGCTGCTCATGCTAATGCCGCTGCCCGGTCCTTCCGTTAGTTTACATGTTATTCTCCTCTTCGTCTTCCTCTGCGTTGATTTAGGGGTATGGGGTGCAGGCCATGCTGCGAATCCTGTGTGCGGCCTCCAGACCATGGGCCGCGCAATATTGGGCATTTAAGAGCTGGGGCGTTGCACTCAGGCACCTGGTGGCCCTGCTCCCATCACCGCAAGAAAGTTGCGCTCCGATCCACGTAGCTTGGACAACGCGCCCTGACATGACTATACTCCAGGTACCTGAAGCACTGCAGCCGTCATGCCTTCAGCGCCTGCACGCGGGCTGAGATCCAGCCTACTCCTACTCTTCCGCCGCACCAAATGCTGTGGGCGGCGGAGAGGGAGCATATCGTCCAAATTGCCCACAGCTCGGAGGAGGAGGTGCGGATCTCGAGTAGGGTAGCAGGCGCTCATCCCTGCGCACGCTTCTGCAACATCCTGGGGGGGTAACTGAGTCTCCCAACCCTGTTACCCGTAGCTCTGCCCTCATTAGTCGGTCGAGTCACTCTGAGTCCTATGTCTTGGAGGACCGCCTTACATTCCCGGCCCGCTGCCTCAAGTATGAGGCCCCCGTTGACGTTTCGCTTTGGCCTCACCTCTTCGATACTCAGGTCGAGTAGGTTGATCCTACAGTCGCTGGAGTCAACAGCTTGGCATTAGCCTCTTCGGAGTTTTCAAAATGACGGCCACTGCCGCTCGTGCTGGAGCCCTTCTAAATTTGAGCTGGCGTAGCGATTGTCGCACAACTACCACTGCGGAATCCATGTGGCGCGTTGTTTAGGTCATCAGACATACACGTTGCCGACATGAAGGAGTTAATCACAAACAGGAAATAACTGAATAGACGTAGTAAACGACAATAATATACACATTAAATGATGGCGGCATGTGATTGGGTTGGATTTGTCTGCCGCGTACGTAGCGCGTTTGGTTTTGGGTAGGTTTCGGTTAGGTTCTCGAATATGGGTTATGTGCTCGAACTTACAAGAGTCGGACATGCAAAAATTAAGCAATGACTGGGAATAAGTAAATAGAATTACTAAATCCTAACAATAAATGCATTAAGTGGGCGGGTGGATTTGTCTGCCCTGTAACGTCCAGGTTGATGCTATATATAGTGCTAACAACATGTCCATTGCCAATACTGTTCAGTGGACTTAATACCGAAAATCTTGACTCTCGGAATCACAGGATCGAAGTTATACTCTCGATACGGCGGATTAGTTACTCTGACAGTAAGGAATTCGGTGAAAGGTTTGACTTTATAGCAATTAGTAATGTTCTCACAAGGTGTGACGCTCTATTTTAACATTCACTCCGCGAACTAAGGAATCTATTACCAATAATGTACAGCGGATTCTCTCCCTGAATGCCTGGTTTGACCCTCGGAATCACAGGATAGGTGGAGCTATTGATTTATCCTATCTAATCACAAAGAGGGTGGTATCGTTCTCGAACGGCTTGAGTACCGAACTTCTAATTCATTCATGAAATTAAGGTGCCCGGCTCTAAAATTTATAATAGGTTGTTCCACCGAAGACCTTGTTATACTGTCGATACAGCGCGTTAGGCTTTTGGAGGGTAACGTCGACAATAAAACGTTGGACTTTGTACCAATTGGAAACATTCTCAAAAGGTTAGACGCTCTATTTTAATATTCCAACCGTGATTTCTGGTGTCTACTACAAACACTGATCAGCGGATTCACTCTCGGATTACCTGGTTTAACTCTCGGACTGACAGGATAGGTGAAGCTATTGACTTATCAGTTCGAATCTCAAGTAAGGTGTTAAAGTTCTCGAAAGGATTGTCCTTCGATCTTCTAATTCATGCACGAAATTCAGGTGCCCGTCACGAAAATGTATACTAAATTGTATCTCTGGTCACGAATTTATGCTGTCGAGACAGCAGATTATATTCTCGGAAGGTACGGCCTGCGGTGAAAAGTTGGACTCTATACTAATAGCTAAAGTTGCACAATTGTGTGACTCTGTACATTAATATATATACCGGGAAGTAGGGGTTTCAATTGCAAATACTGTTCAGCGGATATTCTCCCGGAATACCTTGTTCGACTTTCAGAATCGCAGAATATGCGAAGCTATTGACTTAGCTCTTCGACTTTCAAGGAAGGTGGTAACGTACGCGAACGGTTTGACCCTCGATCTTCTTATTCATACATGAAATTAAGGTGCACGACATTAGGATACTAATCTGATTCCCTGAACGCGAAGTTATACTTTGGATGCAACGGTTGAGGTTCTCGGAGGGTAAGGCCTTCGGTGTAATGTGTGACTCTATATCGTTTGGTATCGTTCAGAAACCGAAGGACACTGTATATTGGTATTCGAACCGTAAATTGAGGTGCCTACTGCTAATATTGCTCAGCGGACTTACACCAGAAATACCTGGTTTGACTCTCGGAATCATAGGATATGTGATGCTGTTGACTTAGGTGTGCAACTTTCAAAAAAGGTGGTAACATTCTCACACGGTATGACTCCTGATCTTCGTATTCATATATGATATTAAGGTGCGCGTTCCTAAAATGCCTACTAATTTGTTCCTCTGAACACTATGTTATACCCCAGATACAGTGGGTTAGTTTTTCGGAGGGTAAGGCCTTCTGTAAAGCGTTTGACTTTATAGCAATTGGTAACGCCCTCGCACGGGTAGACGCTCTATCTTAATATTCAAGCCTTGAATTAAGGTGTCAATACGGTTCAGCGGATTTAATCCACGAATACCTGCTCTGGCCCTTCGAATCTCTGGATAGGTGAAGGTATTCACTTAGCCTTTCGTCTCTCACAGAAGGTGGTAACGTTCGCGAAATGTTTGACCTCCAATCCTCTAATTAATGCATGTATTAAGGTGCTCGTCACTAAAATGTACACTACTTCGTTCAACCGGCACCGGTTTGATACTCTCGAAACCGCTGGTTAGCTTCTCCGACGGTAACGCCATCGGCAATTGTGTTTGACTTTATACCAATTGGCAACGCGCTGAAACAATTTGACGTCGTACTTCAATATTTAATCTGTGAATTAAGTTGTTAATTTCCAATATTCTTCATGAGATTTACTCCCGGAGTACCTGGATAGACTTTCGTTATAACAGTACAGGTAACGCAATTGACTTGGCTGTGCGACTCTGAAAAAGGGTGGTAACGTTCTCGAGCGCATTGCCACACGGTATTCTTATTAATACATGAAACTATGGTGCCCGGTATTATGTGAAATAATAGTTTGTTTCTCTGAACAGCAATTTACACTATCGATACAGCGGGTTAGCTTCTCGGAGGGTAAGGTCTCTGTAGAAACGTTTGACTGCATACAAACTGGTAACGTTCTGAAACGGTTTGGTGATCTACATTAATATTCATACCGTGAATTAAGGTGTCCATTGAAAATAGTGTACAGCGCATTGACTGCAGGTATACCTGGTTAGACCCTCGGAATCACAGGATAGGTGATGCTATTGACTTAGCTGCGCGACCCTCAAAGATGGTGATAGCGTTCTCGAAGGGATTGAGCCTCTATCTTCTAATTCGTACATGAAATAAAGATGTCCGTAACAGAAATGAAGACTAATTTACTTCACTGAACACGTAGTAATACTTTCGATACGGCGGTTGAGTATTTAGGAGGGTACGGTCTTCGGTACAACGATAGACTTTATAGAAATTGGTAAGTTTCTACAACGGTTTGACAGCCTGCATTAATATTCAAACCGTGAATTAATGTGCTTATTGCCTCCATAGTACATCGTATTTACTTCCGGAATGACTGGTGCGACTCTCGAAATCACAGGATACGTGAAGATACTGCCGTAGCTATGCGACACTTAAAATAGTTGGTAACGTTATCGCATGTATTAACTCTCGGTCTCCTTATTCATAGATGAACTTAAGGTGCTTGTCCATAAAATGCACACTACTTTGCTTCTCTGATCATGAAATTATTCTCTCGATACAGCGGGTTAGGCTTTTCGGAATTTAAGGCCATCGGTATAATGTTTGACTCTATACGAATCGGTAACGGTATACAGCGGTTTGATGATCAGCTTTAATATTCAAACCGTGAATTAAGGTGTCCATTGCAAAACTTTTCAGAGGACTAACTCCCGGAATACCTCATTTGAGTCTCGGAAACGCAGGATAGATGAACGTGCTGTCTTAGCCCTTTGACTATCAAGGAAGGTGGTAACGTTATCGAACAGTTTGACTCATTAGTTTGCTATTCACACATGAATAGAAAGTGTGCGCCTGCGAAAACGTCTACTAAGTTTTTACCATGTACATTGAGCAAGGCACGATCTACAGTGACTTAGGTACTGGGATGGTTAGGTGTTCGGTAAAACGAAAGACTTTCTGCCAACTGGTAATGTTTTCCAAAGGTTTGACTCTCTACTTAAATATTCATACCGCGAATTAAGGTGCCCATTGCCAATACAGTACCGTGTGTAGAATTCCGGCATATCTTGTTTGACTCTCGGAAGCACAGGATGGGTAAAGATGGATTGACATCGCCGTTCGAATCTCAAAGATGGTGGAAACGTTCCCAAACTGTTTGAAACCTAATCTTCTAATTTATACATGAAATTAAGGTGCCCGCCGCTAAAATGTATACTAATTTGTTTCTCTGAACACGACGTTACACTCTCGACAAAGCGGCTTAGGCTTGGAGATTCATACCCTAGGAGGGTATGAATTTGCATTAAAACGTTTGACTTTATACAAATTGCTGACGGTCTCAAATGATTTCACGGTCTACTTTAATATTCAAACCGTGAATTAAGGTGTCAATTGCTAATATTGTTAAGCGGATTAATCCCGGAATACCTGGATTGAGTTTGGGAATCACTGGATACGTGAAGCTACTGAGATAGTAGTGCGACTCTCAAAGAACGTGGTAACGTTCTCGAAAGGCTTATCACACGATCTTCTAATTCATACATGGAATAAGGGTGCCCGTCACTAAAATGTACACTAATGGGCTTTTTCGAATACGAAGTTATATCCACGATACAGTGGGTCAGCATCTCGGGAGAGAAGAACTTCGGTAAAATGTATGACTCTACAGCAATAGGTGTGGATATGCAACGGATTGACTCTGTACGTTAATATTTACACCGGGAAATAGGGATGATTTATGCCGATACTGTTAAGCGCATTCACTCCCGGAATACGTTGTTTGACTCTCGGAATAACATGATAGGTTAAGTTATTGCCATATCTGAGCGGTTCTGAAAGAAGATGGTAACGTTTTCGTACGGTTTCACACTCGACCTTCTAATTCATATAGGAGGTTAAGAAGCCAGTCACATAAATGGATACTACATGGCTTCTCTGAACACGAAGTTATACTCACCATACGGCGGATTATCTTCACGGAAGGTAAAGCGTTAGGTAAAAAGTTTGACTCTATAGCAATTCGTTACGTTCTACAACGGTTTGACACTGGACTTTAATATTTATGCCGTGAAATAGGGCGTATGATGCCAATACTGAACAGCAGATTTACTCCCAGAATACCTGGTTTGACTCTCGGAATCACAGGATAGGTGATGCTATTGGTTCAGCTCTGTGCGACACTCAAGAAGGGCGGTAACTTTCTCCAACGATATGACGCTTGATCCTCTTATTATTACATGAAATCAAGGTGGACCTCACTAAAATGTGTACTAATTTGTATCTCTGAACACGAACTTATACTTTCCATGAAGAGTGCAAGGTTCGTGGAAGGTAAGGTCCGATTGACGTAAACCGTTTGACGTTATACCAATCGGTAACGTTCTCAATCAGTGTGACAATCTACTCTAATTTTGCAAGTGTGAATTAATGTGTCCATTGCCGATACTGTTCATCTGACGCACTCCCGTATTGCCAGATATGACTCTCTGAATCACAGGACAGCTGAAGCTATTATCATAGCCGTTCGTCACTCATAGATGATGGTCACGTTTTCGAACCGTTTGACAAGGGACCTTCTCATTCACACATGAAATTAAGGTGCTCGGCACTAAAATGGATATTAATTGGCTTCTCTGAACAAGAGGTTATACTCACCATACGGCGGGTCAGCTTCTCGGAAGGTAAAGCCTTCGTTAAAAAGTTTGACTCAATACCAATTAGTAACGTTCCACAACGGTTTGACACTGCAGTTCAATATTTATACTGTGAAACGGGGTGTATGATGCTGATAGTGTACAGCGATCTGACTCCCGGAATACCTGGTTTTTCTCTCGGATTCACAGGATAGGTGAAGCTATTGACGTAGCCGTGCGACTCATAAAAATGGTAGTAACTTTCTCAATCCGTATGACCTTTGATCATCTTATACATATATGAAGTTTGGGTGCCGTCACTAAAATGTATACTTATTTGTTCCCCTGAACACGATTTTACACTCTTGATACAGCTGGTTAGGCATCTCGGAATTTAAGGCCGTCGGTAGAAAGTATGCCTTTATAACAACTGTGTACGATCTACAACGGTTTGACACCGATCTTTAATATTTATAATTCCAATAAATAATAAATAATAAATAATTCCAATACTGTACTGCGGGTTTAGTCGCGGAAAATCTGGCTTGTCTCTCGGAATCACAGGATAGGTTCAGCCATTGACTTAGCCGTTCGTCTCTCACAGAATGTGGTAACATTTACAAACGGTTTGATGCTCGATCTTCTAATTTATGCATGAAATTGTGGTGCTCGTCCCTAAAATGTATACGAGTTCGTTCCTCCGAACACGTTGTTATACTCCCGACATAGTGGTTTAGTCTTACGGAGGGTATGGCATTCTGTAAGAAGTTTGCCTCTCACATATACATAATGGTCTACAACGGCTTGACGGCCTGCTTCAATTTTCGAACCGTGCATTGCGGTGTCTATACTATGTCAATACCCTTCAGCGAACTTACTCTCGGTTTTCCCGGGTTGCCGCTCGGAACCGCAGGATAAGTGAAGCTATTAACGCAGCCGTTCGTCTCTCACAAAACGTGGCTACTTTCTCGAAAGATTTGACCATCGATCTTCTGATTCATACATGAAGTTAACGGGCCCATCACTGAAATGAATACTAACTTGATCCTCTGAACACGAAGTTATTCTCGCGATGACGCGGGTTAGGTTCGCAGAAGGCACGGCATTCGGCAAAACGTTTGACTTTATTCCAATTGGTAACGCTTTCAAACGGATTTACGCTCGGTAAGAAGAATGACTCTATACCAATAGGTAAGGATCGACGACGTTTTGACAATGTACTTTAATTTTTATACTCGTTTAATGCCTGATTTGACTCTCACAATCATTGGATCGGTGAAGCTGTTGGCACAGCCATTCGAGTCACTGTGAAGATAGTAACGTTCTCGCACGGTTTGACTCTCGATCTTCGAATTCATTCATGAAATTAAGGTGTTCGCTGCTAAAGTTTATATGAATTTGTTCACCTGAACATGATGTTTTATTCTCGATACAGCGGCTTAGATTCAATACAAGTAAGGCGTTCGGATAAACGTTTGACCTCATTCAAATTGGTATAGCTCACAGTTTGACGCTCTACATTAATATTCATTCCGAGAATTAAGGCGTCTATTGTCGATTGTGTACGGAGCATTTACACCCGGAGTACCTTGTTTGACTCTCGGTATCACAGGAGCGGTGAATCTAATGACTAAGCTGTGCGACTCTCAATGAGAGTGGTAACGTTCTGGATGAGTCTGCCTCCCAATCTTCTAATCCATACATGAAATTGAGGTGCCCGTCGCTAAAATGTAAATTAATGTATTTCTCTGGGCACAATGTTATACTCTCGAAACAGCGAGTTTGCTTCTCCGTAGGTAAAGCCATGTGTAAGGTATTTGACTTTATACCAATTGGCAATGCTCTTAAATGGTCTGACGCTCTTCCCTACCATTCAAACCGTGAATTACGGTGTCTATTAGCAATAATGTCCAGCGCATTGACTCCCGAAATACCTGGTATAAATCCCGGAATCACAATATAGGTGAAGCTATTCACGTGGCCGTTCGTCTATCACAGAATGTTGTAACGTTCTCGAACGGCTTTACACTCGATCTTCTTATTCGTAATGAAATTAAGGTGCCCGTCACTAAAATGTTTACTAATTTCTTTCTTTCAACACGAAGATACACTCTCGATGAAGCGGGAGAGGTTCAAGAAACGTAATGTCTTCGGTACAACGTTTGACTTTGTAGAAATCAGTAACGTTCTCAAACAGTTTGACGCTCTACACTGATATTCAATCCGTAAATTAAGGTTACTATTGCCAATATTTCTAAGCGGATATACTCCCGGAATACCTGGTTTCACTCTCTGCATCACAGTATACGTGAAGCTATTGACTTAGCCGTTCGTTTCTCACAGAATGTGGTAACGCTCTCGATCTGTTTGACATTCGATCTTTTAATTCATGCACGAAATTAAGGTGCGCGTCACTAAAATGTAAATTAATTTGTTCCCCTGGACACGATGTTATACTCCCGATACTGCCGATAAGGCTTTCGGTGTGTGAGGTTATCAGTAAGATGTTTGAACTTATACCAATTGGTAACGATTTCAAAATTATTGACGCTTTACTTTTTTATTCAAACCGAGAATTAAGGAGTCTATTGCCAATACTCTACAGCGCATTTACTCCCATAATATCTGGTTTGACTTTCGCAGTCATGGGAATGTGAAGATATTGACTTAGCTGTTCGACTCTCAAAGAAGGTGGGATCGCTCTCGGTGGATTTGACTCTCGATTATTCCGTTCATACACGAAAATAGGGTGTGCTTCTGCTATAATACCTAATAATTTGTATCCGTGAGCACTAAGCATGACGTTACCTACAGCGGGATAGATTCCCGCAGGGTAAGGTCTTCGGTAAAACGTTCGACTTTATATCATTTGGTAACGTTCTCAACCGGTTTGACGCACTACTTTAATATGCATACCGTGAATAAAGGTGTCTATTGCTAATACTGCTCAGCGCATTAACTACTGGAATACCAGGCCTGACATTTGAAATCACAATTATAGGTGGCGCTATTGACACAGACATTCGAAATCACAATTATAGGTGGCGCTATTGACACAGACATTCGACTCCAAAACTAGGTGGTAAACATCTCAAACGGCTTGACCCACGATCTTCATAACTCATACATGAAATTCAGGTGCCCGTCACTATAAGAAATAATAGATTGTTTCTGTGAACACTAGTTTAGACTATAGATGCAGCGGGTTAGGTTCTCGGGGAGTATGGTCATTGATAAAACGTTTAACCTTATGTCAACTGGTAACGTCCTCAAACGGTTTGCTGCCCTACATTAATATTCAAAACGAGATTTAAGGTGTCCATTGAAAATAGTGTACAGCGCATTGACACCAGGAATACCTGGTCTGTCCCTCGAAAACACAGGATAGGTGCAGCTATTGGCTTAGCAGTTTGACTCTCAAGGAAGTGGGACCGTTGTAGGACGGTTTGACTCTCGATCATTCCATTGATACATGAAAATAACGTGGCCGTCTGGTAAAGTGTCTACTAATTTTCTTCCGTGGGTACTAAGCAAGACACTCGCTACAAGCGGTTCTGTTCTCAGAAGGTAAGGTATTCGGTAAAAATAATCACTTAATACGAATTGGTAATGGTCGCCGACGGTTTGAGACTCTACTTCAATATTCATACAGCGAATTAATGTTTCTATTGCCAATACTGTTCAGCGGATTCACTCCAGGAATACCGGGTATAGCTCTAGGATTCACAGCAATGTACATGCTATTGACTTAGCCGTTCGAACATAAATGTGGGCGGTAACGTTCCCGAACTGCTTAACCCTCGATCTTCTAATTCATACATAAAGTTAAAGTGCCTGTCACTGAAATGAATGCTATTTTCATTCTCTGTACATGAAGATATACCTTCGATACATCGAGATAGCTTCTCGGAAGGAAAGCCCGTGGGTATAAAGTTTCACACTATAATAATACGCAACATCCTGCAAAGGATTGAATATAGACGATAATATTTAAACCATGAAATAGGGTGTATGGTGCCAATTCTGCACAGCGGATTTACTACCGGAAATCTGCTTTGACTTGCGGAATCAGAGGATAAGTGAAGCAATTGATTTAGCCGTTCAGTTCTTACAGAAGGTGGTAACGTTCCCGAACGGTTTGACACTCAATATTCTACATCATACACGAAATTATGGTGCCCATCACTAAAATGTATACTAATTTGCTTCACTGAACACAAAGTTATTCTCTCGATACAGCGTGTTAGCTTCTCGGAAGGTTAGGTCTTCGGTAAAAAGTTTGACTCAATAAAAATTGGTACTGTTCTCCCTACGGCTTCTCTCTACTTTGATATTTATACCGTGAATTAAGGTGTCCATTGTCAATACTTTTCAGGGGATTTACTAGTGGAACACCGAGTTTGACAATCAGAATCAGTGGATAGGTGAAGCTACTGACTCAGCCGTTCCACACTCAAAGAAGGCGATAACGATCTCCAACGGTTTGACATTCGATCTTCTATTTCATACGTGAAATTAAATTGCCCGTTGCTAAAATGTAAACTAATGTGTTTCTCTGAGCACGAAGTTATACTCTCGATACAGCGGGTTGTGTTCCGGATGGCAAGGTATGCAATAAAGCGTATGACGTTATAGCAATTGCTTTCGTTCATTATCGGATTGATTCTCTACTTTAATATTGATACCGTGAAATAAGTTGTCTGGTTCCAATACTGTTCAGCGGATTTTGTCCTGGAATATCAGGTTTGACTTCCGGAATCACAAGCGCAGCTGATGCCATTGACGCAGCCGTTCGATTCTCGAAGAGCTTGTGATGCTCTCGAAATGTTTGACTCTCGATCTTCTAGTTCATAGATGTAATTAGCATGCCCATCGCTAAAATATATTCTAACTTGCTTCTCTGAACACGAAAAAATAATCTCGATACAGGGGGTTAGCTTCACGGAAAGGAAGAACTTCGGTTAAAAGTTTGACTATATTGTAATAGGTAACGATCTACAAGGGTTTGACCCTGGACTTTAATGTTTATACCGTGAAATAGGGTGTATGATGCCAATATTGTATAGCGGATTTACTCCCACCATACCTGGTTTGTCGCTCGGAGTCACAGGATCGGAGGAGCTAACAAATAAGGCGTTCGATTCTCAAAGGCGGTGGTAACGATCTCGACGGTTAGACCCCCGATATTCTAGTTCATGCACGAAATCAACGTAACCCGCTCTAAAATGTCTACCATTTTGGTTGCACGAACACTAAGCAAGATACTCCCAACCGAGGTTTGGGCTTCTCGGAAGGTACGTCCTTCGGTAAGGAGATTGATCGTACACAAGTAGGTGACTTTCTACAACAGTTAGAGGCTCTACCTTAATATTCAAACCGTGAATCAAGGATCCTATTGCCAATACTTTTAACCGGATTTACTCCCGGAATACCTGGCTTGGCACTCGCAGTCACAGGATGGATGAGACTGCAGACTTAGCCTTTCGAATCCCGTAGAAGGTGGTCACGTTTCCCAACGGTTTGACACTCGATATTGCATTTCATACATGAAATAAAGGTACACGTCACTGAAACATATACTAATTATAACATTACTGAACACGGAGATAAACTCTCGATACAGCGAGTTTGGTTCTCAGAATGTGAGTGTTTCGATAAATGTTTTGCTCTGTGCCAATATGTAACGTTCTAGGACGGGTCGAGTCTGAATTTCAATATTAATATCGCGAATGATGGTGTCTATTGCAAATCCGATACAGTGGATTTTCTCCCGGAATACCTGACTTGATTCGCGGAATCACAATATACATGCAGCTGTTGACTTAGCTGTGCAACAATCAAGAGAGGTCGCAACGTTATCAAACGGTTTGTCCCACGATCGGCTAATTCATTCTTCAAATTAAGATGTCCGTCTCTAAAATGTATACTAAGTTGTGTCTCTGAACAGGAAGTAATACCTTCGATACAGCGAGCGGTATAGGTTCCCGGAAGGTAAGATATCCGGAGAAAAGTTTGACCTTCTACAAACTGGTAATGGTCTCCAGCTGCCACTCTCTATAGATTAATATTTATACCGCGAAATAGGATGTCTATTGCTACTTCTGTACAGCGATGATACTACTGGAATACATTGTCTGACTCTCGGAACCACAGGAAACATGAAGTTATTGACTTAGCAGTTCGAGACACAAAGCGGGTGGTAATATTCTCGATCGGGTTGAAACTAGACCTAATCCATACATGAAATTAAGGTGACCGTCAGGAAAATGTATACTAATTTGTTTCTCTGGACAAGATGTTATACCCACGGAACTGTGCGTTAGGCTTTCGGACGGTAATGTCATCAGCAAAGCGTCTGAATTTATACCATTGTGTAGCGTTATCATACGGTCTGCGCCCTACTTTAATATTCAAACCATGACTTAAGGTGTCTATTGCCAACACTGCACAAGGCATTTACTCCTGGACTAACTAGCTTGCCTATCATAGGATATGTGAAGCTACTGACTTAGCCGTAGGATTCTCACAAAAGTTGATAACGTTCTCGAACGGGTTGCCAGCCGATCTTCTAATTCAAACATGAAATTATGGTGCCCGTCTTTGAAATGTATAGCATCTTGTTTCTCTGAACACAAAGATGTACCCCCGAGTCAGCGGCTTATGTTCTAGGAAGGTAGGGCATGCCGTATAGTGCATGACGTTACACCGAATGGTAACGTTCTCGAACGGTTTGACACCTGAATATTCCGCTCTTTCATGAAAATAAGGTGTCCGCCTGCTGAAATTTCTACAAATACGTCCATGTGAACTCGAAGCAATACAACTGTTACGACGGCATGAGTTGTCGGAGTGTATGGTATAGGTTAAAAGGAATGACTTTGTACCAATGGGTATTGTTCTCCGACAGTTTGACTCTCAACCATAATATTCATGCCGAGAATTACGGTCTTTTTTGCCATATATTTCCCAATATTTTGCAGCGCATTTACTCCTAGAATTCGTGGTGTAACTCTCGCAATCACAGCATACGTGAAGCTATTGACTCAGACGTGCGACTTTCTTAGAAGGTGGGATCGTTCCCCAACGATTTGACACTCGATCTTCTAATTCATACATCGTGTGTCCAAGATTTAACGTGCGGCGCCTGCCACTAGGGCTCATCTACTCGGCCCACATGGGCGCGGGATTGGGATACGTCCAATCAGCGCAGTGTGTGGCGCACCTTACCACACACCTACCAATTAGCTTGTACACTGCAAGCCTTACGCGTCAACCCTGGGTAGACCGGGACCGTTCTAAATCCCTACTGACTCTGCAGGCCAATGCCCGAGCTGATCTTACGCAGCTCACCCGTGGAGGATCTAACCCGTCCGAAGACGGGGTCCCCTAACCCGNGGACCAAGGCCCGCCCGCCCCAGGGCTCGAACCGGTTCCCAATGTACCAGTGTGCACAGGGCCATACCGGTCATACCCCTCGTAAGGACACCTTACTTCCTGAATGAGATGATTGCTCACCTCGGCCTAGGTTGGGCCGACTCGGGCACCGTGGGTTCGTCATACCCATACTGCAATGGAACCAGAAGGCCCAACGCAGACCCTGCGGGGCTTCTAATTCATACACGAAGATAAGGTGCAAGTACACAAATGAATTCTAATTTCCTTCTCTGAACTCGAAGTTATACTCTCGATGCAGCGGGTGAGGTTCGCTGAAGGTAAGGCCTTCGGTAAAATGTTTGTCTTTATACCAATTGGTATCGGTCTCAAACGGTTTGGCGAACTACTTTAGTATCAAACCGTGATTTAATGTGTCCATTGCGAATGCTATTCAGTCGATTTACTTCCCAAACACCTGGTTCAACTTTCGGAATCACAGGATAGCAGAAGCTATTGTCTTAGTCGCTTGGCTCTCAGAGAACGTGGTAATGCTCTGGAACGGTTTGACCCGCGATCTTTTAATTCAAGCGAGAAATTAATGTGCGCGTCACTGAAATGAATGCCAATTTATTTCTCTGAACGGGAAGTTATACTCTCGATGAAGCGGATGAAGTTCGCGGAAGGAAGGGCCTACGGAAGAACGGTTGACTTTATACCAATTGGTAACGTTCTCAAACGGATTGACGCTCTACTTTAACATTAAAACCGAGAATTAAGGAGTCAATTGCCAACAATGCTCAGCGGATTCATTCTCCGAACACCTGGTATATGTCTCGGACTCGCAGGATAGGTGAAGCTATTGACTCAGCCGCTCGTCCTTCACAGAAGGTGGTAACGTTCTCCAACGACTTTCCTCTCGATCTTCTAATTCATACATGAAATTAAGGTGGCTGTCAATGAAATGCGTACTAATTTGTTCCTCTGAACGTGAAATTATAATTTCGATACAGCGGGAGAGGATGTCGCAGGGTAAGGCCTTCGGTATAATGTTTGTCTTTATACCAATAGGTAACGTTTACAAACGGTTTCTCGATTTTCTTTAATACTCAAACCTTCAATGATCGTGCGCGTTGCCAATAGTGTACATGGCATTTACTCCCGAAATACCTGGCTTGACTCTCCGTATCACAGGATCTGTGAAGCTATTAACGTAGACGTTCGAACATGAAGGAAGGTGCTAACGTTCTCGAACAGTTTGACTCTGGATTTCGCTATTCATGCACGAAAATAAAGCGTCCGTTTGTTAAAATGTCTACTAATTTGATCACGTGAATACTAGTTATTATCTCGACACAACGATTTATTTACTCTGAANCCGTGAATTGAGGTCTCAGTTGCCAATACTCGACAGCGTATTTACTCCAGGAATACCTGGATTGGCCTTCAGAATCGCAGCATAGCTGCAGCTATTTACTTTGATGTGCGAATTTCAAGTAAGGTGGTAGGGTTCTCGAAAGGTTTGATGCTCGATCATCTAAAGTCATACATGAAATTAAGGTGGCTGTCAATGAAATGCGTACTAATTTGTTTCTCTTAACAGGAAATTATAATTTCGATACAGCGGGAGAGGATGTCGCAGGGTAAGGCCTGGATTTCGCTATTCATGCACGAAAATAAAGCGTCCGTTTGTTAAAATGTCTACTAATTTGATCACGTGAATACTAAGCAAGATCGTACCTACCGCGGGCTCGATTCTCGGATGGTAAGGTATTGGGTAAAAAGAGTGACGTTATACTAATTGGTAGTGACCTACATCGGTATGACTGGGTACATTAACATTTATACCGTGAAATTGGGTGGCTAGTGCCCATACTGAACAGCAAATTTAGTCGAGGAATACCTGATTTGCCTCATGGAATCAGAGAATAAGTGAAACTATTGGCATAGCCGTTCGATTCTCAGAGATGGTGGTTACGCTCTCGAACGGTTTGACCCTCGATTTTCTAATTCATACATGAAGTTAACGTGCCCTTCACTGTAATGAATACTAATTACCTTCTATGAACACGAAGTTATACTCTCGGTATAGCCAATAATGTTCATCGAATTTACTCCCGCAATACCTGGTATAGCTCTCGGAATAGCAAGATACGTGAAGCTATTTACTTTGCCTTTCGTCTCTCACAGAAGGTGGTAACGTTCTCGAACGCTTTGACGCTCGAAGGTTTAACTCATACATGAAGTTAAGGTGCCCGTCACTAAATTGTATACAAGTTCGTACCTCTGAATCCGATGTTATACACTCGATATAGCGTGTCAGATTTTCGCAGGGTAAGGCATTCTCTGAGACATTTAACCCTACTCGAATATTTAATGTTCTACAACGGCTTGATGGCCTTTCTTTAATCTTCAACCCGTCAATTGTGGTTTCCTTTGCCAACACTGTACGGCGCATTAACTGCCGGAATATCTTGTTTGACTTACGGAATCACATGATTGGTGGAGCTATTGTGTAGTCCGTTCGACTATCAAAGATGGTGGTAACGTTCTCCGTCGGATTGACCATTGATCTTCTAATTCATACACGAAAAGAGGATGTCCGTCACTATAACGTATACTAATATGATTCTCTAAACTCTACGTTATACTCTCGATACAGTGGGTTAGTTTTTCGGAGGGTATGGTTTTCGGTAAAACCATGGACTTCATAGCAATTGGTAGCGTTCTCAAACGGTTTGGAAGTCTATTTAGCATTATAACCGTGAATTAAGTTTTCTATTGCCCATATTGTTCAGCGGATTTACTTCGGGAATACCTGGCTTGCCTCTCCGAATCACAGAATAGGTGAAGCTATTGACTTTGGTATTCAAATATCATAGAAGGTGGTAACTTTCTCGACCACTTTGACACTCGATATTGATATTTATACACAAACATGTCATGTCCGGCCCCTAAAATCACTACTAATTGTTTCTCTGAACATGAAGCTATACTCTAGATACAGTGGTTTATCTTCTCGGAAGGTAAGGCCTTCGGTAAAGAGAATACTGTCATACCAATATGTAAACTTCTACAACGGTTCAAGACTGTAATTTAATATTCATACAGTGGATTAAAGTCTCTCTGGCCAATACTGTCCTGCACCTTTACTCCCGGAATACCTGGAATCACTGGATGTGTGAAGTTATTGCCTTAGTTGTGCGACGCTCACGGAAGGTGGAAACGTTCTCCAAAGCTTTGATTATCGATGTCGACATTTTATACACAAAAATGTGGTGTCCGTCCGCAAAAGTGTCTACTAACTTGTTTCCGTGAACAATAAGCGAGAAACTCGCTACAGCGGGATATGTTCTATGAAGGTAATGTATTCGGTAAGAAGAAGGAATTTACACCAATTAGTAATGTTCTCCAAAGGATTGGCACTCTACTTCAATATTCATACCGTGAATTAAGGTGTTTATATATACTACTGTTCAGCGGACTTATCCGGGAAAACCTGGTTTGACTCTCGGAACTACAGGATAGGTGAAGCTATTGACTTCGCTGTTCGACTTTCGAAGAAGGTGGTTTGTTCTCGGATAGTTTGACCCTGGATCTTTCTATTCATATATGATATTACATTGTCCGTCGGCAAAAATGTCTGCTAATTTGTTTCCGTGAGCACTAAGCAAGGCATTTGCTACAGCGGGTTAGGTTCTTGGTAGGTAAGGTTTCCGGTAAAATCTTTGACGTTATGCCATCTGGTTATGTTTTCCAACGGTTTGACTCCCTACTTTAATATTCATAACATAAATTAAGGTATACATTGCCTACATTGTACAGCGAATTCGCTCCCAGAATACCTGGTTCGAGTCTCGGAGTCACCGGATAGGTGAAGCTATTGACTTAGCTGTGCGAATCTCACAGAAAGTAGTATCCTTCTGGAGCAGTATGCCTATCGATCTTCTCATTCATACGTGCAATGAAGGTGCCCGTCTCTAAAAGGAGTAATAGGTTGTTTCCCTGAATGCGAACATAGGGTATCGCTACACCAGGATTGGTTCTCGGAAGGTAAGGCCTTGCGGGAAAGTTTGTCACTGTAACATGTACTACAATGGTTTGACGCTCTACTTTAATATTAATACCGTGAATGTACGTGTCCATTGATAATACTGCGCAGAGGATGGTCATCCGAAATACCTAACCTGACCCTCGTATCCGTATGATAGTTGTAGCTGCTAACTAAGCCGCTCGACTGTCAAAGAAGGTGGTGACGTTCTCGAATGTGTTGACCTTCGATCTTCCAATTCATACATGAAATTATGGATCCCGCCACTAAAGTGTATATTGATTTGTTTCCCGGAACACGAAGTTATACCCTCGATACAGCGGGTTAGGTTTGCGAAAAGTAAGGTGTCCGTTAAGAAGTTTGTCGTCATAACAGATGGAAAAGTCCTTCTACGGTTTGACTGTTTACTATAATATTCATACTGCGAATTAAGGCGATTATTGGCAATACTGTTCAGAGGATTTACTTCCGCAATACGTGGTTTGGCTCTCAGTCTCGCAGGATTGGTGACACTATTGACTTAGGTTTGCAACTCTCAAGATAGTTGGTAGCGTTCTCCAACGGCTTGGCCCGCGATCTTTTAATACATGCATGAAATTACGGCGTGCGTCACTAAAAATTGTACTAAATTGTGTCTCTGAACACGAAATTATACTCGCGATACAGCGGGATAGGTTCAGGGAGGGTAAAGTCTTCGCTAAAACGTTTGTCTTTATACCAATAGGTTACGTTCTCAAACGGTTTCACGTTCTACTTTAATATTCAAACCGTCAATTAAGGTGTCCATTGCCAATAGTATACAGCGAATTGACTCCAGGATTACCAGGTTTCACTATCGGAATAAGAGGATAGTTGAAACTTCTGACTTAGGTGTGCAACTCCCATGAAGGGTGGGAACGTTCTCCAAAGGTTTGACTCTCGATCATCTATTGCAAACATGCCTTTAAGGTGGGCCACTAAATTCTATACTAATGTGTTTTCCTAAACACGTAGCTCTCTCAATACGGCGGGTTAGCTTCTCAGACGGTAAGGCATTCGGTAACATGTTTGACTTTATCGGAATTAGCAACGTTCTTACGCGGTGTGACGCTCTATTTCAATACTAAATCCGCGAATTAAGGTATCTATAGCCAATTCCTTACAGCGCATTTGCTCCAGGAATATTCCGCTTGACTTTGGGAATCACAGGAGTGGTGGAGCTATTGATTTATCCGTTCGACTCTCAAAGTGGGTGCTAACGTTCTCAAGCGATTTGACTCTCGATCTTCGAATTCATGCATGAAATTAATATTCCCGTCAATAAAATATATACTAGTTTGTACCTCTGAACACGACGTTATACTGTCGATACAGCGGATCAGGTTCTCGGTGTGTAATATCTTCTGTAAAACTATTGTCATTATACCATCTGGTATCGTTCTCAATTGGTTAGACTATCAGTTTTAATACTCATACCGTGAACTGAAGTATAAGTTGCCAATACGGTATAGTGGAATTACTCCCGGAAAAGCTGAGTTGACAACGAAACGCTGGATAGGTGAAGATGTTGACTTAGCGGTCCGACTTACAGGCATGGTGGTAAACTTCTCGAACGGTTTGACCCTCGATCCTCAAAATCATACAGGAAATTATGGGTCGCGAAACTCAGATGTTTACTAATTTCTTCCTCTGAACACGACGTTATTCGCTCTACACAGCGGGTTAATTTTTCACAGCGAAAGGCTTCTGTAAACAGTTTCACTCAACATGAAAGGGTAATGTTCTACAACGGCTCGCCGGCCTGCTTAGATATACAAACCGTGATTTAAGGTGTCTATTGAAATATCATGAAGCGAATTTTCAATTGGGATAACTTGTTTGACTTTCTGAATCGTAGGACAGCTGAAGGAATTGACTTAGCCGTTCGACTCTTATAGAAGGTGATAACGGTCTCGACAGGTATGAGACCCGATCTTCAAATTCATACATGAAATTAAGGTGCCCGTCATTTAAATGTATAGCATCTCTCCCTTCTGAACGCGATGTTACACTCACGATACAACGGGATAGTTAATCGGAGGGTAAGGTCTAGGGTAAAACGTTTGACTTAATACCAACAGGAAACGCTCTCGTACGGCTTGTCGTCCTACTTTAATACTGATACCGAAAATTAAGCAGCCTGTTGCCTATACTGTTCACTGGATTTTTTACCAGAATACCTGGCTCTCGGAATCACAGGATATGTGAAGCTATTAACATAGCTGTGGGATTCTGTAAGATGGTGGTAAAATTCTGTAACGGTTTGACCCTCCACTTCCTAATTCTTTCATGAAATTCATGTGCCCGCCATTAATATGTAAGCAAATATGTTTGTCAGAACCCGAAGTTATACCTTCCATACCGCGGATTAGGTTTTCGAAAGGTAAGGCCTTCGGTAAGAGGAATGACTATGTACAAACTGTTAACGTTCTACAACGTTTCCACACTGTACATTGATATTTATAAAGTGAATAAATCTGTCCAGTGCCAATGCAGTTCAGCGGATTTACTCCAGGAATACCTCGTTTAACTCTCTGAATCACAGGATAGGAGAAGATATTGACCTTGCCGATTGTCTCCCACAGAAGGTGGTAAGGTACACGAAGGGTTTGACACTCGATCTTCTAATACATATATGAAATTAAGGTTTCCGTCACTAAAATATATACTAATTTGTTACTCCGAACACCATGTTATACTATCGGTACAACGCGTTAGGCTTTCGGATGATAAGGTCTTCAGTAAAGCGTTTGGCTTCATGTCAACTTGTAGCGTTCTGACACGGATGGGCGATCTACTTTAATATTCAAGCCCTGACGTAAGGTATCTCCTGCCAACACGGCACAGGGCATTTACTCGCAGAATAACTGGCTTGCCTCTCGGTATCATAGGATATGTGAAGCTATTGACTCAGCCGTTCGATTCTGAAGGAAGGTGGTAAATCTTTCGAATGATTTGACGCACGATTTACTAATCCATTGATGAAATTAAGGTGGCAGACACCACAACATACAGTAAGTTGCGTCTCTGAACATGAAGTAGTACTCTGGACACAGCGGGTTAGCTTCTCGGAAGGTAAAGCCTGCGTTATAAAGTTTGACCCTATTCCAGTACGTGACGTTCTACAATAGTGTGACTCCGTACGTTAACATATATACCGTGAAAAAGGCTGTCTAGTGCTAATACTGGGGAGCCGTTTTATTCCTGTCGTACCTCGTTTGGCTCGAGGAATCTCAACATAGTTGAAGCTATTGGCTTAGCCGTTCTAAACTCAAAGTGGGTGGTATCGTTCTCGAACTGTTTGACCTTCGATCATCTAATTTATACATGAAATTAAGGTGCTACCACTAAGATGTATACTAATCTTTGTCTCTAAACAAGAAGTTATACTCTCGATGCTGAGGGTTAGCTTCGCGGAAAGTTAGGTGTTCGGTAAGAAACATGAATATATACAAATTGGTATTTTTCATCGACAGTTTGACTGTATACTTTATGGTTCACACCGCGAATTAAGCTGTCTATTCCAAAAAACTGTTCAGCGGATAATTCTCGGAATACCTGGCTTGGCTCTCGGAATCACAGGAAAGGGGAATCTCTTGACTTAGTCGATAGGACTCTAAAAGACGGGGGTAACGTTATCGAACGGATTGACTCGCGATTTTGCTATTCATACAGGAAAATAATGTGTCTTTCTGCTAAAACGTCTAATAATTTGTTTCCGTGAGCTCTGAGCAAGACACTCGCTACAACGGGATATATTCTCGGATAGTAATGCGTTATGTAATAAGAATGACTCTATACCAATTGGTAATGTTCCCCGACGGATTGACCTTCTACTTTAATATCCATTCCGCGAATTACGGTGCCTGTAGCCAATACTGTACAGCGGGCATACTTCTGGAATGCAAGGCATGACACTTAGAGACAGAGGGCAAGCGAAGATATAGACTCAGCCGTTCAAGTCTCAAAGGCGGTGGTAACGATCTGGTACAGTTTGCCTCTCGATCTTCGCATCCATAAATGAAATTAAGGTGCCGCCGCTAAAATGTAAGCTAATGTGTTTCTCTGAGCACAAAGTTATACTCTCGACACGGCAGGTTTGTTTCACGATAGGTAAGTCTTTCTGTACTAAGTTTGACTCTACACCTATAGGTAAAGTTCTACAAAGGTTTGTCGATCCACATAAACATTCATACCGTGAATAAAGGTGTCTAATGCCAATACTGTCCAGCAGACTTACTTCGCGAGTACCTCATTTGACGCTCGAAATCATAGGATAGGTGTAGCTATTGACTTAGCCGATCAATCCTCAATGAAGGTGGTACCGTGCTCGGACTGTTTGACCTTCGACCTTCTAATTCGTACATGAAGTTAAGGTGCACATCACTCAAACGTATAATAAATTGTTTCGCTGAACACGAAGTTTTGCTTTCGATACAGCGGGTTTGGTTCTCGGAATGTAGTACCTTGGGTGATAAGCTTGATTATGTACCAGAAGGCACACAGTCTGTTCTTTAATATTTACACTCAGAGTTAAGGTGTATATTGCCAACACTGTACAGAGTGTTGTCTACAGGAATACCTGATTAGAACCTCCAACTCGCAGTATAGATGAAGCTATAGACTTAACCTTTCGCTACCCGAAGAAGTTGCTAATGATCTCGAACGATTTGACTCTCGATTTTGATATTCGCGAACGAGAATAAAGCATCCGTCTGATGAAATATCTACTAATTTGTCCCTGGAAACACTAAGCAAAATACACCCTACAGCGTGTTAGGCTCTCGGATGGCACGATTTTCGGAAAAAATAATGACTACATGCCATTTGGTAATGATCTCCGACGGTTTGACTTTTTACTTTAGTATTCATACCGTGAATCAAGGTGTCTAATGCCAATACTGTTCAATGGATTTAGGACCGAATACCTGGTTTGACAGGGTAAGGTGGCAGGGTTCTCCATCGGTTTGACCCTCGATCTTCTATTTCATACATGAAATTAAGTTTCGTTCCTCTTAAATGTCAACTTATATGTTTCCATGAACACTGAGCAAGGCACTCCCTACAGCGGGTTGGACTACTAGGGAGGTAAGGCTTTCGGTAAAAAGTTTGATTCCATACGAATAGGTAAAGTTTACAACGATTTTACACTCTACTTCCATTTTCGAATCGTGATCTAAGGTGTCGAATACCAATACGGTGCAGTGGATTGACTCCAGGAATACCGGGTTCACTCTCAGTATCACAGGATGGTTGAAGGTATTGACGTAGCTGTCACAGAGAAGGTGGTTACGCTCTCGAACGGTCTATCGTTAAATTCCGATACTCATACAAGAAAACAAGGTGACTCTCTGCAAAAATATGTAGTAATATATTTCCGTGAACACTAAGCATGACACTACCTACGGCCGTTTAGGTTCTCGGGGGTAAGGTATCTGGTAAAATGTTTAATTGCATACTAATTGGTAACGTTCTACAACGGTTTGACTCTCTACTTTAACATTTATTCCGTGAATTAGTGTGTCTAATGCCTATGCGGTGCAGGGGATTTATTCCAGGAATACCTGGGTTCATTGTTGGAATCAGAGGATACGTGATGCTATTGACTCTGTAGTGCGACTTTAAAAAATGGTGGCGACGTTCCCGATCGGTTTGACTTTCGATTTTCTAATTCATGCATGAAATTAAGGTGCCCGGCACTGAATTGCATACTAAATTGCTAATGAGATCGCGACGTTATGTTCTCGATCCAGCGCGATAGCTTCTCGGACGGTTAGGTATTCGGTAACGAGAATGACTTTACTCAAATTAGTAATGTTCACCGACAGTTTGTCGACCTGCTTTAATATTCAAACAATGAATTATGATGTCCATTGCCAATACTGTACAGTGCATTTACTCCCGGTATTTGTTGTTGGACTTTCGCAATTACAGGGTATATGAAGCTATTGACTTTACTGTGCCGGCCTCAAAGAATGTAGAAAAGCTCTGGAACGGATTGGCCGTCGATCTCCTAATTCCTACTTTAAATTATGGTGTCCATCACTAAAATGTATAATGATGCGTTTCTCCGAACACGAAATTATACTCTCGCAACGGTGGGACAGGTTCACGGTAGGTAAGGTTTCTCTAAAGAGTTTGACTCTACACCAATATGTATCACCTTACAGCGGTTCGACGTACAGCCTTAATACTCAGTCCCTCAAGTAACGTGTTTATTTCCAATGATGTACAGTGCATTTACTCACGGAATATCTGCTTTGCCTATCGGAATCACAGGATGGGGGTATGTGCACACATAGACGTTGATTCTTAAAGATGTTGGTAACGTTCTCGAACGGTTTCACCATCGACTTTGTAATTCATACATGACATTAAGCTGCCCGTCACCATATTGTTTCCTAATATGCTTCAGAACTCGAAGGTATACCCTCGATATAGGGGTTAGCTTCTCGGACGGTAAGGTCTTCTGTAAAACGTGTAACTTCACAACCAATTGGTAACGTTCTCAAACGGAAAGTCGCTCTACTTAAATATTCAAACCGTGTATTATGGTGCATAATGCCAACACTGCGCAGCGGTGTTTACACCCGGAATACTTGGTTTGACATTCGGAATCATAGTATACGTGAAGCTATTGACGTAGCCGATAGACTCCCAAAGAAGGTAGTGTCGCTTTGTAACGGATTGACTCTCGATCTTCTAAATAAAACATGAAGTTAAGGTGTCCTCCACTGAAATGGATACTAATTTCTTTCTCTGAACACGAAGCTGTAATCTCGACACAGCGGGTTAGCTACTCAGAAAATACTTTTTGGTACAATGTCTGATTATATAGCAATAGGTAACGTTCGACAACGCATTGACTCTGTTCTTCTATATCCATACCGAGAAATTGCGTGTCCAATGCCAATACTGCATAGCGGATTTAGACGCGGATTATCTGGTTTGTCTCTTCGGATCGCAGGATAGGTGAAGCTGTTAACTTAGCAGTTCGACCTTTAAAGAAGGTGACAACTTTCTCGAAAGGTTTTACTCGTGACTTTTGTTCTCGTATATGTAAATAAGATTCATGTAATGTAAATAAGATTCATTATATGGTATATTAATATGGTTCCCTCAACACAAAGTTATACACTCAATACAGCGAGATAGGTTCACAGGAGGTAACGTATTAGGAAAAAGAACATCATAACCGTTGGTAATATTCTCCGAAGGGTCGGACTCTCTACTGTAATAAACATACCGCGAACTGATGAATCTAATGCCAACATTCTCCTGCGGATTTACACCCGGAATATGAGGTTTAACTCTCGGAATCACAGGATAGGTGAAGCTCTAGTCTTAGCAGTTCGGCTGTCAAAGAAGGTGGGATTGTTCTCGAACGGTTCGACTGTCTACTATTCTGTTCATACATGAAAATGAGGAGTCCGTCTGCTAAAATGTCTACTATTTGTGTCCGTGAACACTAAGAATAACACTCTCTACTAGGTTAGGTACTTGGAAGGTAGGGTATCCGGTAAAAAGTTTAACTTTATACCATTTGGTAATGTGCTCCAAATTTCGGCTGTCTACTTTAATATTCATACCGTGAATTTAGATGACTATTGCCGATGCTGTTCGGCATATTTACTCCCCGATTACCTGGTTTGACTCTCGAAGTCACAGGATGGGTGACGCTATTGGCACTCCATCTCCAGACTCACACCTGTTGTTAAAGTGCACGTCACGGAAATGTATACCAATTTGCTTCTCTGAACACGGAGTTACACCCTAGATATAGGGGGTTAGCTTCTCGGACGGTAAGGTCAACTGTAAATAGTATAACTTTATTCCAATTGGTAATGATCTCAAACGGTTAGACGCTCCACTCTAATATTCAAACCGTGAATTGAGGTGCCTATTACTAATGCTGTGCAGCGCATTTACTCCCGGAAGATCGGATTTGACTTTCCGATTCCCAGGATAGGTGAAGCCATTGACTTAGCCGTGCGTCTCTCACCGAAGGTGGTAACGATATTGAACTGCTTGACGCACGAACATCGAATTCATACATGAGTTAAGGTGCCCGTCACAGAAATCAATACTAATTTCGCTCTCTGAACACGAAGTTATACTCTCGATGAAGCGGGAGAGGTTCGCAGAACATAATATCTTTGGTAAAACGTTTGACTTTATAGAAATCAGTAACGTTCTTAAACGGTTTCGCGCTCTACTTTAAAATTCAAACCTAGAATTAAGGTGTCCATTGCCAATAGTGTACAGCGGATTGACATTCGGAATACCTGGTGTGACCATAGGAATAACAGGGTACGTGAAGCAATTGACTTAGGCGTTCGCCACTCGAGGAAGGTGGAATCGTTCCCGAAAGGTTTGACTCTCGATTGTTCTATTCTCACAATAAAATAAGGTATCCGTCTGTTAAAATGTGTACCGAATTGTTTCCGTGGGCACTAAGCATGACAGTCGCTAAAGCGGGTTTTGTTCTTGAAGGGTAGTGTATTCGGTAAAAGAATGCATTTTCACGCATACGTGACGTTCTGAAACCGACTCACGCTTTACGTTAATAATCAAGCCGTGAATTAAGGTGCCTATTGCCAACAAGTATCAGCGCATTTACTCCCGGAATATAAGGTTTGACTATCGGAATAACAGGATATGTGAATCTATTTACTTACCCGTTCGTCGCTCACAGAAGGATGGTACATTCTAGGACGGTTTGACACTCGGTCTTCTAATTCATACATGACAATAAGGAGTCCGTCACTAAAATGTCCACTAACTTGTTTTTCTGAACACGAATATATACCCACGATACACTGGGATATGTCCCAAGGAAGTAAGCTATGCGATAAAAAGTATGACGACATATCAATCAGTAACGTTCTGATACGGTTTAACTCTCTACTATAATATGCATACCGCGAATTAATGCCTCTATTGGCAATACTGATCAGCGAATTTGCTCCCGGAATACCTGGTTTGACTCTCAGAATCACAGGATAGGAGAAGCTATATACTTAGCCGTTCGACTTCAAAGAAGCTGGGATCGTTCTCGATCAGTTTGACTGTCGATTTTTTAATTCACACATGAAAATGAGATGTCCCTCTGCTAAAATTTCTACTAATTTGTTTCCGGTTACACTAAGCAACGCACTCGCTGCTGCGAGTCAGTTTATCTGAGGGTAAGGTAATTGGTAAAACGTTTGACTTTATACCAACTTGTAACGTTCTCAAACGGCTTCGCGCTCTAGTTTAATACTGAACCCGTGAATTAAAGTTTTCTTTACCAATAGTTTACAGCGGGTATACTCCCGGAATACCTGGTATTACAATCGGAAGCACAGGATAGGTGAAAATATAGACTATGCTGTGCGACTCTCAATAAAGGTGGTAACGTTCTAGAACGGTTTGACTCTCCATCTTCTGATTCATACATGAAACCAAGGTGCACGTCACTAAAATGTGTACTAGTTCGATCCTTTGAACACAATGTTATACTCTCGATACAGAGGGTTAGCTTTTCGATGCTAAGGAATCCGGTAAGAGGAATGAATTTATAAAAATTGGTAACGTACGCAAATGGTTTTGCGCTCTACTTTAAAATCAAACCGTGACATAAGGTGTTTAGTGCCAATACAGTTCAGCGGATTTACTCCAGGGATACCTGGTTTGACTCTCCGATTCACTGGATAGGTGAAGCTATACACTTAGCAATTCGAGTCTCAAAGAAGTCGGAATTGCTCTCGAACGGTGTGACTGTCCATTCTTCTATTGACACATGAATATAAGGCGTTCATCTGCTAAAATGTCCCCTAATTTGTTTCGCTGAACACGAAGATATTCCCTCGTACAGCGGGATATCTTTCTCGCAAGGTAAGATATCAGGTAAAGAATATGACGTTGTACCAATTGGTAACGTTCTCAAAAGGTTTGACGCTCTACTTTAATATTCATACCGGGATTTATGGTGTCTGTTGCGAGAACTGATCAGCGCTGTTTCTCCCGGAGTACCTGGTCTGCCTCTCGGAATCGCAGCATAGCTGAAGCTATTGACTTAGCCGTTTGAATCATAAAGATGATGGTAGCGCACTGGAACGGTCTGACATTCGAATTTTCTATTCATGCATGAAAATATGGTGCACGTCACTAAAACGGATTCTAATTTGTTCCTCTGATCACGATGTTATACACCCGATACAGTGGGATAGTTTTGCGGGAGGTAACGCCTTCGGTGAAACGTTTGACATTACACCATTTGCTTGCTTTCTTAATCGTATTCATGCTGTACTTTAATATTCAAACTGTGAATTAAGACGTCTATTGCCAATACTCTTCAGCACACTTACACCCAGAGTACCTGGTTAGATTCCCCGAATCACAGGATAGGTGTAGCGTTAGACTTAGCCGTTCGACTCTCACAGAAGGTGGTAACGTCCTCGAATTGTTTGACCCTCGATCATCTAATTCATGGAGAAATTAAGGAGCTCGTCACTAAAATGTAAACTAGTTCGAACCTCTAAACGCGGTGTTATTCTCTCGATAAAGCAGGATTGTTTTTCGGAAGGGAAGGCCTTCGTTCAAACGCTTGTCTTCATATCAATTGGTATCGCTCTCCAAAGGTTCGACAGCCTGCTTTAATATTCAAACCGTGAATTGATGTATCTATTGCCAGTACTGTTCAGTGAATTTGCTCCTGGAATACATAGTTTGATACTCGGAATCGCAGGAGCAGTGATGCTTCTTACTTACCTGTGCGACTCTCAAAGATGCTGGTAACGTTCCCGAACGGTTTGACACATCGACCATCTAATTAATGAATGAAGATAAGGTGCCCGTCTCTAGATTGCATACGAATTTCTTCCTCCGAACCCCAAGTTATACTCTCGCTGTAACGCGTTATGCTTTCGGAGGGTAAGGGATTCAGTACACGTTTTGACGCGATTCCGATTGGTAACGTTCTCAAACGGATCGACTCTGTACTTTAATATTTGTACCACGAAATAGTTTGCCGAATGCCAAACTGTACAGTGGATATACTTCCGGAATACCTGGTTTTATTTTCGGAAGCATCCCTAGAAATGTGTAAAGCTCTCGAACGATTTGACCCACGCTCTTCGAACTCATTCATGAAATTAAGGTTCCCGTCACTAGAATTAATAGTAATGTGTACCACTGAACACGATGTTATACTCTCAATACAGCGGGTTAGTTTTTCGGAGGGTTATGGTCTTCGGGAAAACGTTAGACTTTATGGGAATTGGTAACGTTCCCTACCGGATTGATGCTCCACTTTAATATTCATACCGTGAATTAAAGTGTTTATAAGCATCACAGTTCAGCGGATTCACAACCGTATTGCATGATATGACTCTAGGAATGGCAGGTTGGATGAAGCTATTGACTCAGTCTTTCAAATCTCAAAGAAGGAGGTAACGTTCTCCAACGGTTTGACACTCTATCTTCTAGTTCTTGTATGTAATTCAGGCCGGCGACACTAAAATGTATACTAGTTCGTACATCTGAACACGGTGCAATACTCTCGATACATCTGGTTAGTTTTTAGGAGGATAAGGTCTATGGTAAAACGTATGACTTTATAGCAATTTGTAACGTTCTGAATCGGTTTGACGGTCTGCTTTAATATTAAATCCGTGAATTAAGTTGTCTATTGCCAATACTGTGGACCAAATTTACTTTGGGAATACCTGGTATGATTCGCGGAAACGCAGAATATTGGAAGCTATTGATTTTGATGTTCGCACATCATAGAAAGTGGTAACGGTCTCGAACTGCTTCAACCTCCCCTTTCTAATTCATACACGAAATTAGCATGCCATCACTATGATATATACTAATAGGATTCTCTAAGCACGAAGTTGTTCTCTCGATGGTGTGTGTTTGTTTTACGGCGGGTGAGGTCTTCGGTAAAGGATTTGACTATATAGGAATTGGTAAGCTTCTTTCACGGGGTGACGCACTATTTTAACATTCAATCCCCGAATTAAGGTATCTATTGCCAATACTGTACAGCGCATTCACTCCCGGAATATCTCGTTCGAGTTTCGGAATCACAGGACATATGAAGTTGCTGACTTACATGCTCGAATCTCAAAAATGGTGGCCATTTTCTCGAACCGTTTAACACCCGATTATTCTGTTCATACATGAAAATAGGGTGTGCTTCTACTACAATGTCAACGAATTTGTTTGCGTGAACGCCAAGCATGACACTCGCTTCTGCGGGTTAGGTTCTTGGAAGGCATGGCAACCGTTAAAAATATTCACTTTATAGCATTGGTAATGTTCTCCGTCGGATTGACTTTCTACATTAATATTCATATCTTGTATTAAGGTGCCTCTTGTCAATACTATTCAGCGAATTCATTCCCAGATTACCTGATTTGACTATCGGTATGACAGGATATCTGAAGCAATAGACTTAGCCGTTCGAATCTCATAGAGCGTGGTAACGTTCTCGAACCGTTTGACCTTCGGCTTTGCTATTCGTGCATGAAAATACTGGGCCCGTGTGCTAAAATGTACACTAATTTCTTTATGTCAACAAGCAGCAAGACTCTCCCTGTAGCGGTTTAATATTCACGGCTGGTAACGTATTGGGAAAAAGAATGACCTTATACAGATTGGTTATGACCTCCGATGGATTATCGCCCGACTACAATATTTAAGCCGAAAAATAAGGTGTCTATCGCCTATACTGTGTAGGGCATTTTCTCCTGTTACCTTCTTTCACTTTCGGAATCCCAGAATAGTTGTAGCTATTGATTTGGCAGATCGATCCTCAATGAAGGCGGAGATGTTCCCGAACGGTTTGACTCTCGATTTGCTAATTCATACTCGCAATTAAGGTGGCTGTCACTAAAATGTATACCAATTCCTTTTTGTGGACACGATGTTACGCTCTTCATTAAGCGGGTGTGTTCCATGGAAGGTAACGCCCTCCGCCGAACGTTTGTTTCTATTCCAATTGTTAATGCTCTCCGACGGTTTGTCCCTCTACATCAATATTAATACCATGTACTAAATGGTCCATTTGTAAAACGAGAGTGTGGACTGACTGGCGCAATATCTGGTCTGATCCTCGGAATCGCAGTATTGGTGTAGCTATTGATTTAGCAGTACGACTCGAAGAATGTGATAAGGTTCTCGCAAAGTTTGGCCCTCGATCTGCATATTCATACGTGGCAATAAGGAGTCCGTCTGCTAAAATGTCAGCTAATTAGATCCTGTGATCCCTATGCTAAACAATCGCTACAGCGGGTTGAGTTCTCGGACGGAAATGTATTGGGTAAAAGTATGACGTCACAACAATTAATTGTCTTCTCCGACGGTCTGAGTCTCTACCTTAATATTCATACTGTGAATTAAGGTGTCTATGGCCAGTACTGTTGAGCGAATATTCACCTGGAATACAAGGTTGATTCTCGGTATCAGAGGATAGGTGAAGTTATTAACTTAGCTGTGCGACTCTCAAAGACTGTGATAACGTTCACGATTGGCTTGGCCCTAGATCTTGTAATTCATACATGAAGTTATGGAGCTATCCATCACTAAAATGTTTACTAATTTGCTTCTTTGGACGCAATGTTATGCTCTCGATGCAGCAGGTTAATTTCTCGGAAGGTACGGCTGTCTGTAAAAAATTTGACTGTATACCAATAC
>NIJG01000048.1:13126-28644 GCA_002201625.1 Euglossa dilemma | reverse complement strand
TAATTCGCGGAGTGAATAGTAAAATAGAGTGTCACACCGTGTGAGGACGTTACTAATTGCTATAAAGTCAAACCTTTCATCGAATGCCTTACAGTCGGAGAAGCTAAACCGCCGTAACGCGAATATAGCTACGTGTTTAGTGAAACACATTAGTGTGCAATTTAGTGACATGCACCTTAATTTCCTGTATGAGTTAGAAAATCGAGTGTGAAACCGTTGGGAACCGTTTCCACCTTCTGTGAGACACGAACTGCTATGTCAATAGCTACAATCATCCTGCCTTTCCAAGAGTCAAACAAGGTATTCTGGGATTAAATCCACTGAGCAGTATTGGCAATAGATATCTTAATTAGCGCAGTTAATATTAAAATAGATCTTCTCACCGTGTGAGAGCGATACGAGTTTGTATAAAGTCAAACGTTTTACCGCAGGCGTTATCTGTAGCGATCTTCACCCGCTTCATCGAGAGTAAGACTTCGTGTCCATAGAATGACATTATATTCGTTTCACAGACGAGCGCTATAATTTCGTATATGAATAAAAAGATTGTTGGACAGACTGTTTCAGAGCTTTACCACGTTCGCAGAGCGTCGAACGGCTAAGACTGTAGCCGTCTGCTATCCTGTGATTCCTAAAGTTACATCAGGTATTCGGGGAGTAAATCCGCTGAGCAGTATTGGCAATAGACGACTTAATTCAGGATTTGAATACTAAAGTAGAGAGACAAGCCGTCGGAGGTCATAACCAATTCGTATAAAGTCATTCTTTTACCGAATACCTATCCTGCCGCGAATATGAACCCGCTGTTGGGAGTGTCTTGCTCGTTGTTGACGGATATAAATTAGTGGACATTATAGCAGACGGACAGAGTATTTTCAAGCAGAAATAGCAAAACCGAAAGTCAAACCGTTCGAGAACGGTACCACATTTTTTGAGAATAGAACGGCTGAGTCAATAGCTTCACCTATCCTGTGACTATAAGAGTCAAACCAGGTATTCCGGAAGTAAATGCGCTGAACAGTGTTGACAATAGACAACATAATACACGGTATGAATATTAAAGCAGACCGCCATACCTCTGTAAAACGTTACCTATTGTTATAGAGTCAATCTTTTTCCCGGAAGCCTTACCATCCGAGAAGATAAGCCATCCCATCGGGAGTATAGCTACGTGTTTAGGGAAACACACTAGTATACAATTTAGTGACGGCACCTNGAAACGCTCTCGTACGGCTTGTCGTCCTACTTTAATACTGATACCGAAAATTAAGCAGCCTGTTGCCTATACTGTTCACTGGATTTTTTACCAGAATACCTGGCTCTCGGAATCACAGGATATGTGAAGCTATTAACATAGCTGTGGGATTCTGTAAGATGGTGGTAAAATTCTGTAACGGTTTGACCCTCCACTTCCTAATTCTTTCATGAAATTCATGTGCCCGCCATTAATATGTAAGCAAATATGTTTGTCAGAACCCGAAGTTATACCTTCCATACCGCGGATTAGGTTTTCGAAAGGTAAGGCCTTCGGTAAGAGGAATGACTATGTACAAACTGTTAACGTTCTACAACGTTTCCACACTGTACATTGATATTTATAAAGTGAATAAATCTGTCCAGTGCCAATGCAGTTCAGCGGATTTACTCCAGGAATACCTCGTTTAACTCTCTGAATCACAGGATAGGAGAAGATATTGACCTTGCCGATTGTCTCCCACAGAAGGTGGTAAGGTACACGAAGGGTTTGACACTCGATCTTCTAATACATATATGAAATTAAGGTTTCCGTCACTAAAATATATACTAATTTGTTACTCCGAACACCATGTTATACTATCGGTACAACGCGTTAGGCTTTCGGATGATAAGGTCTTCAGTAAAGCGTTTGGCTTCATGTCAACTTGTAGCGTTCTGACACGGATGGGCGATCTACTTTAATATTCAAGCCCTGACGTAAGGTATCTCCTGCCAACACGGCACAGGGCATTTACTCGCAGAATAACTGGCTTGCCTCTCGGTATCATAGGATATGTGAAGCTATTGACTCAGCCGTTCGATTCTGAAGGAAGGTGGTAAATCTTTCGAATGATTTGACGCACGATTTACTAATCCATTGATGAAATTAAGGTGGCAGACACCACAACATACAGTAAGTTGCGTCTCTGAACATGAAGTAGTACTCTGGACACAGCGGGTTAGCTTCTCGGAAGGTAAAGCCTGCGTTATAAAGTTTGACCCTATTCCAGTACGTGACGTTCTACAATAGTGTGACTCCGTACGTTAACATATATACCGTGAAAAAGGCTGTCTAGTGCTAATACTGGGGAGCCGTTTTATTCCTGTCGTACCTCGTTTGGCTCGAGGAATCTCAACATAGTTGAAGCTATTGGCTTAGCCGTTCTAAACTCAAAGTGGGTGGTATCGTTCTCGAACTGTTTGACCTTCGATCATCTAATTTATACATGAAATTAAGGTGCTACCACTAAGATGTATACTAATCTTTGTCTCTAAACAAGAAGTTATACTCTCGATGCTGAGGGTTAGCTTCGCGGAAAGTTAGGTGTTCGGTAAGAAACATGAATATATACAAATTGGTATTTTTCATCGACAGTTTGACTGTATACTTTATGGTTCACACCGCGAATTAAGCTGTCTATTCCAAAAAACTGTTCAGCGGATAATTCTCGGAATACCTGGCTTGGCTCTCGGAATCACAGGAAAGGGGAATCTCTTGACTTAGTCGATAGGACTCTAAAAGACGGGGGTAACGTTATCGAACGGATTGACTCGCGATTTTGCTATTCATACAGGAAAATAATGTGTCTTTCTGCTAAAACGTCTAATAATTTGTTTCCGTGAGCTCTGAGCAAGACACTCGCTACAACGGGATATATTCTCGGATAGTAATGCGTTATGTAATAAGAATGACTCTATACCAATTGGTAATGTTCCCCGACGGATTGACCTTCTAAGTCTCTCAACTTCTAGAAAGTATTGGCAATAGACACACTAGTCGTAGTTTGAATATTAAAGCCGTGCGTCAAATCATTATAGAACGTTACCAATTCATATAGAGTAAATGTTTTTACCGAGAGCCTTACCTTCCGAGAAGCCTAACCCGCTCTAGGGAGTGCCAAGCTTATTATTCACGGAAACAAATTAGTAGACATTATAGAAGATAGGCACTTCGTTTTCATGTAGGTACAGCAAAATCGTGAGTGAAACTGTTGGAGGACGATCCCACCTTTCTTAAGAGCCGCACAGCTAAGTCAATAGCTCCACGTACCCCGTGACTCCGAGACTCAGACCAGGTACTCCGGGTGTGAATCCGCTGGAGAGTTTTGGCAAGAGTCACCCTAATTGACAGTATAAATATTAAAGTACAGAGTCAAAGCATGTGTAACGTGAACAATTTTTATAATGAAAAACTGTTTACCGAAGGCCTTGCCTCCCAAGAAGCCTAATCAGCTATATCGAGAGTATAACTTCGTGCTCAGAGAAAGGCATCAGTTAACATGTTAGTAATGGGCGTCATAATTGCATGTATGAATTAGATGATAGACTGTCAAATCGATCGAGAACGTTACAGCCACTTTGGGAATCGAACGGCTAAGTCAATAGCTCCAGCCATATTGTGACCCCTAGAGCCAAACCAAGTATGCCTGGAGTTCATCCACCGTACATCATTGGCACTAGATACCCTATTTCCGGCTATGCATATTAAGGAACCGAGTCAAGCCGATGTAGGACGTTACGTATTGGCATATAGTAAAACTCTTTACCGAAGGCTTACCTTCCGTGATGCTAACTCCATGTGTCAATAACATAGCATTGTGTTCACAGAAGGTAAATAATATGCATTTTAGTCAGGGCCACCTTAATTTCATGTATGAATTAGAATATAAAGGATAAAATCGAGAACGTTACCTCCTTCTTTGAGTGTTGAACGGTAATGTCAGTAGCTTCACCTATCCTGTGATTACGCGAGTCAAACCAGGTATTCGGAGAATAAATTCGCTAAAATTTATTTTTGCAATAGACACCTTAATTCGCGCGTTGAATATTAAAGTAGGGCGTCAGGTCGTTCCAGAACGTTACCCATTCGTATAGTGTTAAACTTTGTATCGAATTCCTTACCTGCCAAGAAGCTAACCCGCTGTATCGAGAGTATAAGTACGTGTTCGGTGAGGCAAATTAGTATCGATTTCCGTGACGGGCACCTTATTATCCTCGTGCATGGATTTGAAGATTCAGGGCCAAACCGCGCGAGAACGTTGCCACCATCTGTGAGAGACGAACGGCTATGTCAATAGTGTCATCCATCCTGTGATTTGGAGAGTAAAATCAGGTACTTTGGGAGTAAGTGCGGTATAGAGTTTTGGCAATAGACACGGCAATTCACGATTTGGTTCTTAAAATGCAGCGTAATGGCGTGTGAGAAAGTCACCAATTGCTATAATGTCAAACGTTCCTACCGTAGGCTGTACCTTACGCGAACTTCAATAGCTGTATCGAGATCATAACTTCGTGTACAGAGCAAGAAATTAGTATTCATTTAAGTGACGAGCACCTCAACTTCATGTATGAATTAGAGTATCGAGTGTCTATCCGGTCGAGAACGTTACCACCCTCTATGGGGGGTCGAAAGGCTCAGTCAATAGCTTCACCTATTCTGTAATTCCGAGGGCCAAGGTATTCCAGAAGTAATCGCACTGAACAGTATTGGCAATAGACACCTTAATTCAGGGTTTGAATATTAAAGTAGAGCGCCCATCCGTGTGAGAACGCTACAAATTGGTATAAAGTCAATCGCTTTATTGAAAACCTTACTCTCCGAAAGCCTATCGCACTGTACCGGCAGTATAGCATGGTGATCACAGTATGAAATAGGTATACATTTTAGTGACGGGCGCCATAATTTCATCTATGAATCAGAAGGTGGAGGGCAAAACAGTCCGAGAACGTTAGCACCATATTTGAGATTCGAACGGCTATGGCAATAGCTTCACCTGTGCTTGGATTCGGAGAGTCAAACAAGGTATTCCGGGAGTAAGTCCGCTGAACAATATTGGCAATGAAGACCTTAAATCGCGGTTTGAATACTAATGCCGCAGTAGAACATTACCTATTCTTGTAGGGTTATGCTTCTTACAGATCGACTTACCCGTCGATAAATTGACGCGCTGTATCGAGAGTATAACACCGTGCTCAGAGATACCAACTAGTACACATTTTAGTGACGTGCACCATAATTCCATGCATGAAATAGAAGACCGATGGCCAAACCGTTCGAGAATGTTCCCACCTTCCATGGGAGTCGAACGTCTACGACACTCGGTTCACCAAACCTGTGATTCGGAGCATCAAACCAGGAACTCCGGGAGAAATTCCGCTTAATAGTATTGGCAGTGGACACCATAATTCACGGTTTGTATATTGGCATAGAGCGTCAAACCGTTGCACAACGATACCTATTCGTATAAAGTCAAACTTTTTACAGGAGGCCTTACCTTCCGCGAAGCAAACCAGCTGTATAGAGGGCGTACCTTCGTGTTCAGGGAAAGACATTAGTATACATTTTAGTGATGGGCATCATAAGTTCATGTATAAATTAGGAGAAAAAGGTTCAAATCGTTCCACAACGATACCACCTCCTTTGAGGCACACACAACGAAGCCAATAGCTGCACCGATCCTCTGATTTCGAGAGTCAAACCAGGTATTGCGGTAGTGAATGGGCTGTACAATATATGGCATCATACACCCTATTTCACGGTGTAAATATTAAAGTCCAGAGTCAAACCATTGTATATCGTTACCTATTGAAATGTAGTCAAACTTTTTACCGAAGGCCTCGCTTTACGAGAAGCTAACCCACTGTATCGAGAGTATAACTTCATGTTCAGAGGATCAAATTATGAAACATTTTAGTGACGCAGACCTTAATATCATTATGATTAGTAGGATCGGGTGTCAAACCATTCGATAACGTTACCACCTTCTATGAGATTCGAACGCCTGAGTCAATTGCTTCAGTTATCCTGTGATTCCGTAGTGTCAAACTTGGTATACCAGGAGTACATCCGCGTAGCAGTATTGACAAAGTTCAACTTAATTCCGGCTGTGAATATTAAGGTAGCGAGTCAAATCGACGGTCAACATTACAGGATGGTATAAAGTCATTCTTTTTGAAGATAACGTTACCTACCGAAAATATAACCAGCTGCAAGGAGTGTCTTGCTTAGTGTTCAGTGAAACATATGAGTATTCACATTAGTGACGGGACCCTTAATTTCACGTATGAATGAAAAGGATGCGAGGCAAACCCTTCCAGAACGTTTCCACCTCCTTTGAGAAGCGCACATGTGTGACAATAGCTTCACCTGTCCTGCGATTCCGAGAGCAATACCAGGTATCTCAGGAGTACATCCGCTGAACAGTTTTGGCAATGGACAACTTAATTCGCGGTTTGAATATTAATGTGGTGTATGAGCCCGTGTAAACAACGTTACCTATTGCTACAATATATAAAGTTTTACGGAACACCTCACCCTCCGAGTACCTAACCCGCTGCATCGACAGTATAACTTCGTGATCAGAGATACAATTTAGTATTCATTTCAGTGATGTGTACCGTAACTTCATGTACGAATCAGAAGGTCGATGGTCACACCGCTCCAGAACGGTACCACCCTCTCTGCGAATCGATCGGATAGGTCAGTGATTTCACCTATCCCATGATTCCTCGAGCCAAGCCAAATATTCCTGGAGTATGTCCACCGTACATCATTGCCATTTGATGCCTAATTTCAGGCTATGGATACTAAGGTACAGAGTCAAACAGATGTAGAACATTTCTTACTGGTATACAGTCTAACATTACCTAAAGCCCTTACCTTCCGTAAAGCTAACTACCTGTAGCCGGAGCGTTACTTCGGGTTCACAGAAGGAAATTAGTATGCATTTTAGTCACAGGCACCTTAATTTCATGTATGAATTAGAATATCCAGGTTCAAAACGTTCGAGAACGTTATCACCTTCTTAGAGAGTGGAACGGCTAAGTCAATAGATTCACCATTCCTGTGATTACGAGAGTCAAACCAGGTACTCCGGGTGTCTATCCGCTGAACAGTATTGGCAACAGATACCTTATTTTACGGTTTGAATACTAAAATTGAGCGTCATCAGTTTGTGAACGTTACCAATTGTATAGTCAAACGTTTTACGGAAAGCCTTACCTCCCGAGTTGTCCAACCCGCTGTTGGGAGTGCCCTGCTTAGTGCTCATGGAAACATATAGGTTGGCATTTTAGCGTCGCACACCATAATTTCACGTATGAAATCGGAGATCGACGGTCAAACCATTCGAAAGTGCTACCGCCTTAATTGAGAATCGAACCGCTTTGTTAATTGCTTCACCTACCCTGTGATTCGGAGAGTCAAACCAGCCATAAAGGGAGTAAATCCGCTGAACAATATTGGCAATGGAACCATTAATTCCCGGTTTGCATATTAGAGTAGAGAGTCAGACGGTTTCAGAATGTTACAAATTCGTATAAAGTAACATAATACAGATGGTCATACCTACGATGAAGCAAACTCGCCGATTCGAGAGCATATCATCGTGTCCAGTGAAAGAAATTATTCTCCATTTCAGTGACGAGTACCTTAATATCATGTATGAATTACAAGATCGAGGGTCAAACCGTTCGAGAACATTGCCACCTTTTGTGAGAGACGAATGGCTTAGACAATAGCTTCATGTATCTTGCGATTCCGATAGCCAAACCAGGTATTCCGAGAGTATATTCGCAGAACTCTATTCGTAGTAGACAGGTTAATTGACAGATTGAATATTAAAGTAGAGCGTCAGACCGTACGAGAACGTTACCAATTCCAATAAAGTCAAACGACTGACCAAACTGACTTACCCTCCGAGAAACTAACCCGCTGTACCGAGAATATAACATCGAGCTCAGGGGCACGAATTAGTACGTCACAGCGACGGGCGCCAGAATTTCATGTATGAAATGAAAGGTCGATGGTCACACCGTTCGTGAAGGTTACCACCATCTTTGGGAGTCGAACGGTTAATTCAATAGCTTCACTTAACGTGTGGATCCGTGAGTCAAAAACCAGCTATTCTAGGAGAAAATCCGCTGAACACTACTGGCAACGGACACCTTAATTCATGGTTTGAATATTAAAGCAGGCCGTCAGGCCGTCGTAGAACACTACCTACTCGTGTATGGTCAAACTTCTTACAGAATGCTTTACCCTCCGAAAAACTGACCTGCAGTATCGAGAGTATAACACGGGGTTCAGGGATACGAACCAGTATACATTGTAGTGTCTAGCACCGTAATTTCATGCATGAACTATAAGATTGAGTGTCAAGCGTTTCGAGAACGGTGCCACCTTCTGTGAGAGACGAACGCCTGAGTCAATAACTTCGCATATCATGCGATACCGAGAGTCAAACAGGTACTCCGGGAGTGAATCCGCTGAACAGTGTTGGCATTAGACATAGTAATTCACGATTTGAATATTAAAATAGAGCGTCAAACCGTTTGAGAACATAACCAATTGGTATAAGGTCGATCGTTTTACCGAAGGCCTTACCATCCAAGGTCTTCACCGGTTTCAGCGAGGATGCAACATGGACTTCAGAGAAAGAAATTAGTTTTCATTTTAGTGACGGGCACCATAACTTCATGTACGATTTAGAACGTCGTAGGTCAAACCAGTCGAGAACGGTTCCACCTTCTTCTAGTGTCGAACATCTAAGTCAGTAGCTTCACCGATCCTGGGAGTCCGAGAGTGAAACCAGGTATTCCGGGAGTAAATCCGCTTAACAGTATTGGTAATAGACAACACAATTCACGGTTTGAATATTAAAATAGAGCGTCAAACCGNCTCGCCGATTCGAGAGCATATCATCGTGTCCAGTGAAAGAAATTATTCTCCATTTCAGTGACGAGTACCTTAATATCATGTATGAATTACAAGATCGAGGGTCAAACCGTTCGAGAACATTGCCACCTTTTGTGAGAGACGAATGGCTTAGACAATAGCTTCATGTATCTTGCGATTCCGATAGCCAAACCAGGTATTCCGAGAGTATATTCGCAGAACTCTATTCGTAGTAGACAGGTTAATTGACAGATTGAATATTAAAGTAGAGCGTCAGACCGTACGAGAACGTTACCAATTCCAATAAAGTCAAACGACTGACCAAACTGACTTACCCTCCGAGAAACTAACCCGCTGTACCGAGAATATAACATCGAGCTCAGGGGCACGAATTAGTACGTCACAGCGACGGGCGCCAGAATTTCATGTATGAAATGAAAGGTCGATGGTCACACCGTTCGTGAAGGTTACCACCATCTTTGGGAGTCGAACGGTTAATTCAATAGCTTCACTTAACGTGTGGATCCGTGAGTCAAAAACCAGCTATTCTAGGAGAAAATCCGCTGAACACTACTGGCAACGGACACCTTAATTCATGGTTTGAATATTAAAGCAGGCCGTCAGGCCGTCGTAGAACACTACCTACTCGTGTATGGTCAAACTTCTTACAGAATGCTTTACCCTCCGAAAAACTGACCTGCAGTATCGAGAGTATAACACGGGGTTCAGGGATACGAACCAGTATACATTGTAGTGTCTAGCACCGTAATTTCATGCATGAACTATAAGATTGAGTGTCAAGCGTTTCGAGAACGGTGCCACCTTCTGTGAGAGACGAACGCCTGAGTCAATAACTTCGCATATCATGCGATACCGAGAGTCAAACAGGTACTCCGGGAGTGAATCCGCTGAACAGTGTTGGCATTAGACATAGTAATTCACGATTTGAATATTAAAATAGAGCGTCAAACCGTTTGAGAACATAACCAATTGGTATAAGGTCGATCGTTTTACCGAAGGCCTTACCATCCAAGGTCTTCACCGGTTTCAGCGAGGATGCAACATGGACTTCAGAGAAAGAAATTAGTTTTCATTTTAGTGACGGGCACCTTAACTTCATGTACGATTTAGAACGTCGTAGGTCAAACCAGTCGAGAACGGTTCCACCTTCTTCTAGTGTCGAACATCTAAGTCAGTAGCTTCACCGATCCTGGGAGTCCGAGAGTGAAACCAGGTATTCCGGGAGTAAATCCGCTTAACAGTATTGGTAATAGACAACACAATTCACGGTTTGAATATTAAAATAGAGCGTCAAACCGAATGGGAACGTTACAAATTGCTATAAATTTAAACGCTTTACAGAAGACCATACCCTCCGAAAGCTAACCCACCGATTCGAGAGCATAATTTCTGTCCAGTGAAAGAAATTGTTCTTCATTTCAGTGACGGGTACCATAATTTCATGTATGAATTACAAGATCGAGGGTCATACCGTTAGAGAACATTTCCAATTCGTGTAAAGTCATTCTTTTTCCCGAATTTCCTACGTTCCGAGGACCTACCCCGTCGTGATGGGGATTAACCTCATGTTCAGGGGAACAGATTAGTCATCATTTTGGTGAAGGGGACCTTAATTTCATTATGACTAAGAAGACCTTGTGTCAAACTGATGGAGTCCGTTACCACTACCTATGATATTCCAACCGCTAAAAGAATAGCATCATACATCCTGTGTATCCGAGAGTCAAACCAGGTATTCCGGAAGTAAATCCGCATAAAGGTATTGGTAATAGACACCTCAATTCACGGTTTGAATATTAAAATAGAGCGTCAAACCGATTGAAAACGTTATGCTATAAATTCAAATGCATTACCGAAAACCATACCCTGCGATAGCTAACCCGCAGTATGGAGAGTACATCATCGTGTACAAAGAAAGAAATTCGTACATATTTCAGTGATCGGCACGTTATTGTCATGTGTGAATTAGAAGGTCGATGGTCAAACCGATCGAGAACGTTACCACCCTCCTTGAGAGTCGAACGGATAAGTCAATAGCTCCACTTATTCGGAGATTCCGACAGTGAAACCAGGTATTCTGGGAGTAAATCCGCTGAACAGTATTGGTAACAGGCACCTTCATTCACGGTTTGCATATTAAAATTGAGCGTTAAGCCGTTTTAGAACGTTACCAATTGGTAAAGTAAAACGTTTTACCGAAGGCCTTACATTCCGCGGAATTCACCAGCTTCACCGAGAGTATAAGTTCGTGCTCACAGAAAAAATTAGTATAGATTTTAGTGGCGGCTACTTTAATTTCATGTATTAATTAGAAGATCGATGGCCAAACCGGCCGAGAACGTTTCCAGCTTCTTCTAGTGTCGAACTGCTAAGTCAATAGCTTCACCTATTCTGGGATTCCGAGAATCACACCAGGTATCCCAGGACTAAATTCCCTATACAGTATTGACATCAGACACCCTAATTCACGGTATGAAAATTAAAGTACAAAGTCAATCCGCTGTAGAACGCTACCTATTCCGACAGAGATAACTTCTTACAGAAGGCCATACATTCCGAGAAGTTAACCCGCACAATCACGGGTATATCTTCGTGCTCAGAGAAGCAAATTAGTACTCATTTTTGTGACCGGCACCTTAATTTCATCAACGAATTAACAGATCGAGGGTCAAACCGTTCGAAAACGTTACTGCCTTGTTTGAGAGTCGACCGCATAAGTTAGTACTTTCATGTACTCTGTGATACCGAAAGTCAAGCCGGGCATTCCGGGAGTAGGTCCGCAGTACATTATTGGCCTTATATACCCTATTGCACTGTATAAATATTAAAATACAGATTCAAACCGTCGTAGATCGTTACGTATTGGTATAGTGTCAAACACTTCACAGTAATCCATACCTTCGAGAAGCTATCCCGCTGTATACAGAGTAGGACCTCGTGTTCGAAGAAGCAAATTCGTATGCATTTTAGTGTCGGGCACCTTAACGTCATGCATAAATTATAAGGATTGATTGTCAAACAGTTCGAGATCGTTACAAACTTCTTTGTGAATCGATCGGCTATGTGAATAGCTTCTCCTATCCTGTAATTCGGAGAGTGAAACCCGGTGTTCCTGGAGTAATTTCACTGATCAGTTTTGGGAACTGACACCTTATTTCACGGCTTGAATAATATAGTAGTTCGTCAAACCGATTGAGAGTGTTATCAATTGTTATAAAGTCAAACGTTTTACCGAAGTCCTTACCTTCAGCGAATCTCACCTACTTCATCGAGAGTTTAAGTACGTGCTCAGAGAAAGAAATTAGTATACGTTTCCGTTACGGGCACCTTATCCTCGTGCATGAATTACAAGGTGGACGGTCAATCTGTTCGAGATCGTTACCACATTCTGTGAGAGACGAACGGCTAAGTCAATAGCTTCACCTATCCTGTGATTCGTAGTTTCCACACGGGGAAACCGAGAATAAGTCCGCTGAACAGTATTGCCAATAGACACCTTAATTTACTGTTTGAATAGTAAAGTAGATCGTCATACCGCTTGAGAGCGTCGGCAATTGGTATATAGTCAAACAGTTTACCGACGTGCTTACCTTCGGAGAAGCGAACTAGACGTTTCGAGATTGTACTTTCGTGCTCTTTGAAAGAAGTTAGTCTTCATTTCAGTGACGGGCACATAAATTCATGTATAAATAAGATCGATGTACAAACCGATCGAGAGCGTTGCTACCTTCTGTGACAGACGAATGGCTGTATCAATATTTCCACGTATTCCGCGATACCGATAGTCAACTATGCTGTAGTAAATAGGGACTATAATTCTCGGTATCAATATTAACGTAAAAGGTCATCTCGTTTCAGATCGTTGCCTATTTGTATTGAGTCAATCTCTTTACCGTGTGCCCTACCATCGGAGAACCTAACCCGCTGTATCCAGAGTATGATTTCGACTGTCAAACCAGGTACTGCGGCAGTAAATCCGCTGAACAGTATTGTTCAATGGTTTTGGCGATGTACAGAGTCACAACCGTTATAGTAAGTTACCTATTGGTACTGAGTCAAACTTTAGACCGACGGTCCTACCTTCTGCGAACATCAGCGGCTACATCGAGAGTACAAGTGCGTGTTATGAGAGAGAAATTAGTGTTCATTTCAGTCGCGGCACCTCAACTTCATGTACGAATTAGAAAATCGACTGTTAAGCTACTCGAGAACGTTGCCATCTTCTGTGAGAGTCGAACGATTAAGTCAATATCATCACCAATCCTTCGATTTCGAGAGTCATACGAGGTATTAAGGGAGTACATCAGCTGAACGGTATTGGGAATAGGCACCTTAATTCACGGTTTGAATATTAAAATTGTGCGAATGAGAATGTTACCAAATGCTATAAAGTCAAACGTTTTACCGAAGACTTTACCCTCTGAAATAGTAACCCGCTGTTTCTAGAGTATGAAACCGTGTTTACAGGTACGAACTAGTATACATTTTAGTGACGTGCACCTTAAATTTATGCATGATTTAGAATATCGAGGGTCAAACCTTTCGAGAACTTTACCACCTTATATGAGAGACGAATATCTGAGGCCACAGCTTGACCTATTCCACGATACCTAAAGTCAAACCATGTATGCCGGGAATAAATCCGCTGAAGAGTATTGGCAATTGACACCTTGATTCACGGTTTGATGATTAACATAAAGCGTCAAACCGATGCTGAATGTAACCTATTAGTATGATGTCAACCTTTTTACTGAATACCTTACCTTCCGAGAAGCTAACTCGCTGTAGTGAGTGTCTTGCTTAATGTTAACGGAAACAAATTTGTAGACATGTTAGCAAACGGGCACCACATTTTCATGTATAAATAGCAAAATTGAATGTCAAACCGTTAGAAAACGATACCACATTCTTTGAGTGTTGAACGGCTGAGTCAATGGCATCATATATAATTGTGATTCAGAGTCTCAAGCCTGGTATTCCAGGAGTAAATGCTCTGTGCAGTATTAGTAATAGACAGCTTTAATCACGGTATGAATATTAAGGAAGAGCGTCAAATCGTTTGAGATGGTTACCAATTGGCATAACGACATACTCAACCTTACCTTTCGTGAAAATAATACGGTCTACCGCGGGCGTAACATTGTGTCCAGGGAAACAATCGAGTAATGATTTTAGTGACGGGCAACTTGAATTCATGTATGAATAAGAAGATCGAGTGTCAACCCCTTCGAGAAAGTTTCCAAGTCCTTTGGAAGTCGAGCGGCTAAGTAACTTGCTACACCTATCCTGCGATTCCGATAGTCAAAACGGGTATTCCGGAGTCAATCCGGTGTGCAGTATTAGAAATAGACACTTTATTTCACGGCTTGAACGTTAAAGTAAAGCGACTATCCGTTTGAGAATATTAAAAGTTGGTATGAAGTTATACGTTTTACAGAAGACCTTACCTTCCGAGAAGCTAACAGCCTATATGGAGGGTATTTCTACGTGTTCAGAGAAGCAAATAAGTATGCACTTTCGTCAGGGGCGCCGTCAATTCATGTATAATTTGAAGATGGAGGGTCAAACCGCTCGAAGACGTTCCCACCTTCTGATAGAGACGAACGGCTATGTCAAAAGCGTCATCTACCCCGTGAGTCCAAAGGACAAGCCAGGGATACGGTGAGTGAATCCGCAGAATATAGTTGGCAATAGACCTTAACTCATGGTATCAATACTAAGGTACAGAGACAAATCGATGTACATCGTTACCAATTCGGATAGAGTCAAACGCTTTACCGATGGCCAAACCCTCCGAAGAAACTGACCCACTGAATCGAGAGTATAACCTTGTGCTCAGAGAAAGAAATTAGTAATCATTTGAGTGACGGGCACCTTAGTTTCATGTATGAATTAGAAGATCACGTGTTAAACCGTTTGTGAACGGCGCGAACTTCTTCGAGTGTGGAACGTCTAAATCAATAGCTTCACCTATCCTGTGATAACGAGAGTCAAACCATTCATTGCGGGAATATATCCGCTAAATTATATAGACAATTTACATCATAATTCACGGTATGAACATTAAAGAAGAAAGTCAATCTGTCGGAGATCATTATCAATTGGTATAGAGTCACTCTTTTTATCTGAGGCCTTACCTTCCTAGAACACATCTCACTGTATGGAGATAATAATTTCGTGTCCAAGGAAGCAAATTAGTACGCATTTTAGTAACGAACACCTTGATTTCATGCACGAATTAGAAAAGCGACCGTCAAATCGTTCTACAACGTTACCACCTCCTTCGAGAGCCGTACCACTAGATCAACAGCTGCACCTACCCTGTTATTCCAAAGGTCAAACAAGGTATTCAGGGCGACAATCCGCTGTATAGTACTGGCAGCGGACATCTTAATTCACGGTATGAATCCTAAAGCTGATCGTCAAACCGTTGATGAACACTACCTACTCCCATAGTGGCAAACCTGTTACCGAAAGCCTTCCCTTCCGTGAAGCTATCCCGCCGTATCGATAGTATAGCTTCGTGTCGAGAGAAACACATATGTATACATTTTAATATTACCATAGCTTCATGTATGAATTACAA